>MCFE01000472.1:0-69356 GCA_002104905.1 Basidiobolus meristosporus CBS 931.73 | reverse complement strand
AACCCTAACCCTAACCCTAACCCTAACCCTAACCCTAACCCTAACCCTAACCCTAACCTAACCCTAACCCTAACCCTAACCCTAACCTAACCCTAACCCTAACCCTAACCCTAACCCTAACCCTAACCCTAACCCTAACCCTAACCCTAACCCTAACCCTAAC
Source organism: Basidiobolus meristosporus CBS 931.73 (assembly GCA_002104905.1). NCBI lineage: Eukaryota > Fungi > Basidiobolomycota > Basidiobolomycetes > Basidiobolales > Basidiobolaceae > Basidiobolus > Basidiobolus meristosporus. The sequence goes on along the minus strand of MCFE01000472.1, from coordinate 69,193 downwards.
CCTAACCCTAACCCTAACCCTAACCCTAACCCTAACCCTAACCTAACCCTAACCCTAACCCTAACCCTAGGGAATCCATTGTTTCAGCCCTGCAACAAAGCTACCTGAGTTTCCCTAACCCAAAAACAGAGAAACTCCTCCTGACAGCAATACACCATTCCAAGGCAATTCACCACACTCTGCATACTCAGCTCTGGGATCATATTATGAGTTCTTTGCCTCTGCAATCTTCCAACTCTATAACAAGAACAGTATCAAGACTCTACAGGGCAATGAGGCCCTCTTCCAGGAAGTTACCTTCAACAGAACAGCTGGCTAACATCTTCTTCTCTACAAAGCAGTACTCAACTCCTGGCTTTCATCCTGACTTCAAGACTCTGCCCATCCCACTTGCACTTGATCAAAGGAGAATCCATAATGTGCTCAAGAGGCTTCCCAACTCTACTGCTCCAGGTGTGGACACAATCTCCTATGAGCTTCTGAAGACTAGTACCAAGGCCATGTCTGCACTTCTGCTTCCACTGTTTCAGCAATGCTCAGCCCAGCTTTCTACTCCTGAGGAATGGTCCTTTGCAAATGTTCTGCCACTGTACAAGGGTAAAGGAAAGCACCTGGATCCTAGCTCCTACAGGCCAATATCTCTGCTGCCCACCTGCAGAAAGGTGTTTGAGCTTCTGCTTGCTCAGGAGCTCTACTCTGACTCCCTCAAGTTTCATCCTGCACAGTTTGGCTTTGTTCCTGGCCTCTCCTTGGAATATGCAGTCATACTTAGCCAAGATCACTCTCTCCAGTGCAAGTATCCCTCTGTTCTGTTTGATATTACTAAGGCCTTTGATTCAGTTGACAGAAATCTGCTTTGGTCCAAGTTGCAATGCTTCTCCCATACCTCTCTCACCCTCCTTGTCAGGTCTCTGTTTCTGGATCCACAAGCAAGAATTCTGCACCCAAGTGAGCAATCAGCTGTGTTCTCAGTTCCTAATGGAGTGGTTCAAGGCTCTGTGCTTGGTCCTATACTGTTTGCCATCTTCCTGAATGATTTCCCAAGACTCTCAGCTGACTGCCTGGTTACTCTCTTTGCTGATGACATCAGAATATCCTCCTCCAATGTGCAACAAGACTCCCAGACCATCCACCAGTATCTGCAGAAGAATAATCTCCAGCTTTCCATTGCAAAGACAGTACCTTTGGGCTCTCCCATCAACTTGGAGAACTCCACTCTACCTGCTCAGGTTTCTGCTACATATCTTGGCTTTCCTTTCCTTCCTACTGGACTAGACTCTGGAGCACACCTGAAGAAGAGAATTATCCTGGCAAGACAGGCACTCCACAAGCTACTGGCTGTTACTCCTCCTACAACTTCAGCTCCAAGCTGCCTTCTTCTACTCAAGCAGTTTGTCTTCCCTGTCCTGGAATTTGGCTTACCGCTTCTCTCTCTTACTTCTAGAGACTGCACTAAGCTTGACAAGTTTGCCGTATGGTGCATTACCTCCTTGGTGCCTCATTTGCCTGAATGCCCCTACAGACATGCTATTCTTGGTGCTTTTGGGTTTATGCCCTATAAGATCAGACTTCTCTACCTTAGAACCAGATTATACCTCAGACTTCACAACTGCAACAACCCACTGATTAAGGCCTGGAAGAGAACACACCACACAACACCTGGCTCCTGCTGGAGAACTATACTTGGAGATCCTGAAGTCAAGAAGTTTGCTGAATTTATTCTGCAGTCAGAAAAGCCCAAGCTGGCCTACCTAAAGTACTTGACAGACCTTTGGCAGCAATATCTGCAGCAGCACACTCCCTTTATGATGAATATCAATCCTTATCACATTCCCCTCATTAATGTTGTTCACAAGTCATTCTTACCTCTCTTGCTACCCCCCTTCCCACTGAACAGTGTCTTGAGCACTGAAGAACTATCATCACTTCTTATTAACTTACCTACAAATTCCCCTCAGCTACACACTCTTGTATCAAAGCTACAACAGTAGCGCTGGCTTCTTTGTTTCAACTGAAATAAAGATTTCACCTGTTGGTGACTGTCTCCCCCCTAACCCTAACTCTTACTGCATCTCAAATACCCATATTTGAACTTGGCTTCTTTATTTATGATTAAATAAAGATTTCACCCTGTGGTGATTATCATCCCCCCTAAGCCACTTCTGATTTGCCTCCTGCTACTGACTGGGCTGTCTGCTACTTTGCCAATGTGGAGTTTATTCCTATATCTGAGCATAGGATGTATCTCAAGCAACAAGGTTACAATTTATCCAAGATTGTTAACATGAGATTTATCAACCATCACACTCTGGAGGTAGTACTTGACAAAAGTATTGCTAAAGAATTCTCTCAAAATGTCTCTGACCAGTTTTACTGGGAACCTACTGACCATGCCTTTAAAGAGTTTCCTGATTCTCCAGTTTACAAGACCTTCTCATTAGAGGAATCTCTGCTCTCAAGATTTACTTCACTTATCAAAAACTCCCCTTCACCTGCTGTTACCCACTTCCTTAAAGATTATTATTATATCTCTCAAGCTTATCTACTTCACTCCCCCATGAACCTGAACTCCAGTGTACTCTGGGATACTGCCTTAACTTTAGCTTAGATTTATTCATGTTCAACTTAGTAGTTACTTTGGGAATCTTCTATTCCCAGCTGGCTTCTTTATTTGTAGTTAGACTTGTCCACAATCAAATAAAGATTTCACCTACCTTGGTGACTTTCCCTCCCCCTAAAATATCTTAGGTCAAAATTAGGACTAGTCAGTATGAACATTTAGCTGAGTGGGAGTGTTGTGAGAATTTATAATTCCACCTAAATATTCACCTAACTTAGTCACTTAGATCATTACCTTCAAATCATAGAGAATTCTGACCAAATTCCTTGTTGGGATTTACTTGGAATATTTACCCAGAACATGAAAATATTCAAAGTTTTCCAGACAGCCCCAAACTTTGCACACATGTTCTTGGGACCTTCCTTAACCTATTCTATGTGTTCGTAATGCCAAGACCATGTAAAAGTGTAAATACTACTTTTACATTCAATAAATCATTAAGTGAAAACCACATAATCTACTTGTCCTCCAATCACTTCCAATATCTCCAAGACTCTTACAACACCAAGCGTATGTGTGCAAAGTTTGGGGCTGTTTGGACAACTTTGAGAATTTTCATGCTCTGGGTACCTGGCATTTTGGTGAAAATATTCTGAGTCCCAACAAGGAATCTGGTCAGTATTCTCTAGGTTTTGTAGGTAATGATCCAAGTGACTAAGTTGGGTGAATATTTAGGTGGAATTACACATTTTTACAACAAAATCAGGGGTGCAATATTATTTAATGGTCTTTTCATGGTGTCCTGATGGGATCAATACCTCTTAGTCATGGGATTTAAGCTTTGTGATGGCCTTGTGATGGTATCATTACAATTATTTTTCATAGGGTCTGAAAAGCCCAAGTTGGCCTACCTGAAAGCCTGGAAGAGAACACACCACCCTACACCTGGCACCTGCTGGAGAGCTATACTTGAAGATCCTGATGTCAAGAAGTTTGCTCATCATATTCTGCAGTCTGAAAAATCCAGGCTGACCTATCTGAAGTACTTGACCGACCTTTGGCAGCAATGTCTGATGCAACACACTCCCTTTATGATGGGTAGCAATCCATATCATGTTGCCCTTATTAATGTTGTTCACAGATCATATACCCCTTTTTCTACCCCCCTTCCTACTGAACAGTGTCTTGGGCACTGAGTGCTATCATTTCTCCACATTAACTTACCTACCGATTCCCCTCAGCTACACACTCTTGCATCAAATTTACAGCAGCAGCGCTGGCTTCTTTGTTTCAACTGAAATAACGCTTTCACTTGTTGGTGACTGTTTCCCCCCCCCCAACCTTCAAAACTTCAAAAAGCAGAGAAACCAAGGATATTGGCACAGGACCACCTGAGATCAATGAGGCAGAGTTACTTGCAAATCTACACACCTTTCCTACTGCACTTAATCCAGATTGGGTTGCAGTCTTATGATATATTGATTAGAAACACTTACAATTTATACTTCCCCAAAAACCCTTAAGTTTCATATTTACACTTGATGAGCTTTGTTTTATTGAAACCAACATTAGAAATGAAACAAAATATCAACTAGATTACCTATTAGAGAGGTTATCTACCTCTTAATTGGCTTCTTTCTTTGTATTTAGATTATTTCTTGAAGCAAGTATAGATTTTACCAGCTTGGAGACTTTCCCTCCTTTACCCTAAAGGGTCCCAAGAGCATATGTGAAAAGTATGGTGGCTTTTTGACACTTCTGACATGTAACAAATTGCATCAAAGTGACATGCATGCACCATGTATTGGAGTAATATGGCTGGATGTGTACCATATAATACCAAAGTCAACACAAGCTTTGTTGAAAGCCACAACACTGGGGATGCAAATATGCCAATGTGACTGCTTGACCCAATAAGTTTATATCAAGAGATAACGATCAAAATTCAAATATTTATAGAGTATCTTCAATGGTATATAATGCAGATTCAAGTATATGGATGGAGTATTTGCGAATGATGGAGCCCAAGGAATATGTCAGAAGTTGCCCTTGAACTCTGGTGAAATTTCCTAAGCTTAATGTTTGTCATCTTCATACAAATTAATTATATCATCACTATAGTGTGAGTTGGTTACAGCTCTAGGCGCACTTGTCGCATTTTTTGAAGTATTAGGAGCTTTCCCTGGTGTAGGTAGTAGAGGCACATCATCATCATCATCTGGTATAGTACGTCGTCCATTTGCTGGTTCTTTCGTAGAATTCCCTCTATTAAGGTTAAGTGATTTGTTACGCTGCAACAAACCCAACGGAGTACTATCTTTACTGCTGAGTGAGGATTTGTCACCAGCTCTATGCGAGTTGCCTCCAATAGTTTTTGAGCGATGGGCTTTGAGAGGTATATCATCCGAATCGTTGATTCGGGTAGGTCGCTTACTTCTGCCGCGGCTTGACTGCTCTTCTTCCCCTTTCGCATCTTCTGAATGAGATTTCTCATTTCGCTTCGTTGTTACAGCTCGTTGAACATCTCTGTTTTGATCTTTGCTTCTCATATTTTCCCTGGTTGTCTTTGATCTACCCACCGGTGCTGCGGAAGTCTTGGAGGATGTATCTAAGTTAGCGTGTACACTGTTTCGATTTCTACCACGGGTAGGTTCAACCTGCTCCTCTGAAATCATGCTACGAGATTTCTCTAAAAGAGTTTGGTTACGTTTAACTGTCCTAGAGCGAGTAGGAGTTCCAGAGAGTTGAGGCTCGAGATTACTCTCTTTCTGATTGGCGATAGAATCAATAAGTGCACTTGAGCGGTGCGTTTTGCTCTTCGATGGTGAAGGCTTTTTTACATCTTCCTTTAAATTCACCAGAACAGATGACTTGGGAACATTTCTCACGCCTGAGCCGAGGTCGTTAATGGAGACGCTTTCCAAGGGCAAACTATTAACGTTGTTGCCGTTTTCATAATCCGGGTTCCCTTCCTCCAAATTTCGCTTCTGTTTGGGGCCAACACTTCGTGCTGCTGGTTTCGTATTGCCATTATTGGATTTACCATATCTGCTCCCGGTTTGTCGGTGCATACTACAGCAAACCAACTGCCATAGGTTTCTTCGAGGGCCTGGCTCAGCGGAACTGGTACGACTGTATGTTCTTTGTCGTCGGTATACCAAGTAGATTCCTCCCAGTATTAATAGACTGAATACGCACAACCCAGCTATTGCAGCCGGCTTAGGATAAGTCCCAAATGGGCCTAGACTTAACATTCCATTGTCCTGACCTCCTCCGCCTGGGCTGCCACCAGGGGTTGAACAATATTGAGCGACACTACACTGATCATTGTTGACAGATACTGTCAGGCTTGGATAATCGTTGGAGTTCCCTGGAGTGAATAAATTAAAATAGATAGAATCGCTCGAAGTAACACACTGGTAGGTATTTTTCCCGGTCGAATTGCACTGGCTTGGTGTTCCTGAGATTTCATACTGTGCTGCAAAGGCGACTTTGCTTGTAACAAGGTTTTGAGAAGTTTGACAGACGTTCAACTTGAAGTTGAATTTAAATGGTTCTGTCCAGCCAGGGTCCCGAGAGTATGAACAAGCTACGATTGCAAATACGAAATATCGCTTAGGAATTGCTTTTGAGTGGTTCTAATAAACAAGAAGGATTAAACTTACCAGCAGCAGCGTTCTTAATCAATAGCAGAATACCTAAACTCAAAAAGAGTAATTCATAAAATCTGTTGAGTTCCTTCGACATCGTGTGTGTAAATGCCTCTCCCACAGTGTAAAGCCTTCGTGAGGTTTTGTCAGTAGCTGTGGTGACTTGAGGGGTAAGTGAGAAATCGGCAGTGCTAACAAGGGATTTAACACAACAGCATACATTCTTAATTTGCATTATCGACTGATTGGTAGATGCCTCTGACAAAACGACGCCAGATTTACTATTAGAAAATAGAGTGAATTGATGTGAGGAAATGCTAATATGAAGGCAATTGTGGATAACTCAAAAACAGTTGTTTCAAAATCCAGTGTTAGAACCCAGACCGCAGGATATATAATGTAGTTCTAATTATAGAATGAGGGCTTTCTTAATTGTACCTAATATAAGAATAAGTTCGAATTTCGAGTTGAGCATCGTTTTTTAAAGATACATATGCCTCAGAGGCTGACCAATACAATGGACTGATTCTCATGAATAATATAGAAAATTTCCTTTGTTGTACACACTAATATATCACTAGGATGGTTCGCAACTTAAAGCAGCTGTCATGGAACAAAATCGAGAATGCTAACCAAATAATTATATATATATATGTTTGTGTATACTAAGCATCCATACTGCTGAGTTACATATTCTCTATAGTTTAATTAACCTTTATACTTATTGTTCCGTCAATAGATTTGATAAACTTGTGCACATCATGCGTCAATGTGGAACCAGCAGGGTTTCAATCTAGCTTTAAACTCTTGCTTTATCACTTGAAGTGAAAATCTTGCAGATGTCTAGTCAACGCATAGGCCTTGGTGATAGGCATGTAAACGCGATTAGATGAGGCTATTTATGTTACTCAGTCTCTGCTTCAGATTCAGCAGATGGGGCTTCATCTGTTAGGTAAATACCAACTTCGGAACCTGTCTTATGATCAGTGTAGCGCCTAATATCAACATTTTAACGGGCTTTTCTTCGGCTGCTGGAGTGCACGAATGATTGAAATTGAGTACTCCATTAAATTTGTCACAAACCTCAGGACAGATTAGAGTAGAAAAAGTCCCATACGAGCGCATGATTATCATATCATGCGGAGCATATCCCTATTCCTGATGGGGTTTCAAACTCATTTCCAAGATTGTTATGCAACTGGTGCAGCCAACATGGGTGGCTGTGATCATGATTTATCTGTGAGCAATTGCCTAATTCGGGGTGAATACTGCCTTAATTGTTGGAGGTTATTATTCGGGGCTCAATTGAGAACTCCTCAACGCCTGCAGAGAACTGCCATCGTTACGATAAAATATATACATGGGGCAAAAGTTGCAACAATGATGATCATAATCTACCCATAGTTTTAGTCATGATCACTGATGGTTTGATATTTTTTTAGTCGAAAGAAGGTTTGGCACTCATGAATAAATTTATGTGCGATATCAGAATCTTTTTGATTAGTGTATTTATTTGAAATACATATTCAACTAAATATTGTACTTCTTGCTTTCTTTACAAATCTATTCTCTGGTTGCTTAGATGGACAATAGCTTGCCTAATTACATAATGAATTGTTGATTCAATTTAACTGTTTAGGTGGGAAATACTCTAAGCCTTATTCGCAACCTCGTCCAAACTCAATGTCCCAATATCTATCGTGAGCAGCTACGCTCATTGGGAATTGACCAGCATTGCAGTTCGGATCTTCTACGATTTCACCGTTTACAATGTCGTGGCAGTTGACAGTGACTTCATCATAGTTGATCCAGATCTCTTGAGGGGTGTGAAGAAATCCAAAGAGCATAGGAGGAACTCTGGGCACAATATCATTTTGGTTTGTAACGCGGCAAATCTTTGAATAGTCACTGTCACCGTCAGTCATGGTTTCGTGAGCTAGAGCTGCGAACTCAGGATTGCCAACTCTAGGTGAACCGAAGTTGTGCAAACGGATTCTGTTGGTATCTACCACATTTTGCAAATTGGGAGCGAAAGCAAATTCATTGCTCGGGTTGAGATAGATACGTTTAATATCCAGAGCACCAAGAGTTGCAACAGCAGCACCCTAAAAGGATTGAATGGAAGATTAGGATACTGAGTAAGGCTTATACTTCAAGAGTAAGCCTACCAAAGAATGGCCGGTGACCAGGAGCTCATAGTCGGAAGAGGTAGAGCCAACGGTGGCCAGAGTCTTCGCTAACCCTTCCCTGACTTGGTCCTCAACACTATTATATGTTTCATAGAAACCACGATGAACTTTCACGTCGGGACCAGCCTTCGGGTAAGCGAAAGAACGAGGTAGGAAATCAAGATCCATAAGCCAGTTTTCGTCATTTGCAGTTCTAATTTCAATCGATTTAGACAGATTAGTATGCATTGTCACCGAGTAAATTTCGGTCGAAGAACAATCCTCAACTTACCCTCTGAAGCTCACAACGATAGTCTTGGTGTCCTTATTGTAACCAATGTAGCCAGCCATTTCGGTTTCATCGCTCTGGAAGTATGTGGTAACATTGAGGTTACCAATACAACGGTTCCCGCATGTCCAATTGACCACTTTATCTTCATGGCAATATGCGGCTGAGGCGTAGTTTGCGGACTCTTTCAAAATTGTCAGCATGGAATCGTCTACTGGGACATACGGAGCCTCGGGAGTAGAGTGGAAAAGACTATCCCATTCACTAAGTGGGGACGATGCCACAAGGCCAATGAAAAGTAGGCAGAGGCTCTTTGATAGCATTTTTAAGATCAGCAAGTAGTGATTGTTCTATTACTTTCAATACCCAGCTGTTTATATATGTTTTGAGCATGGTAGAATGGATATTCTCAATTCCATCTTTTGAACGAGAATGGATATGATGGATTCGCTGGTTTGTATTACTATTTGTAGCCTTGATAACTAAACGATCGATGACCCTTGAAGAAGATATATTATTCAAAGTATACTGAATTCTTCAGAACACATCATTCCACTTCGACTAATACGTTGCAAGATACGTACTTTGATTCTTGAAAGCCCATTATGAGTTGTTCCATGGATGTAAGAGTGGGACATCCGCGGCGATATTACAGACACTGCTAGCACAAAGCACCTCATGTCTGGGAACCTCCACTCACACCTTTACTATTTGCAGCCACAATAAAGCCATGAGATATTCTTTATCATATACATATCAACTAAGTATGTGCTTCATTTAGTAAAAGTAGATTCAATCCACCTCGATAGGATATCAACCCCGTCCAAACATGCCCAAACTCGATTATATGACATTTTGCCACGTTTATATCATAAGCACGACTCTACGTGGCAAAAAACCTCTCAAATCTATAGAATAAACTTTGCTCTCTGATGGAATCAGTGTCCTCCAATCTCATTTATCGCAAGAAAAGAATGACGATCAGGATAAGAAGCCTAATCCTTTTTCCGATGTATCTTCTCAGAAGCACACTAAATGCCAGCGAGTTGAGATGTAGAAAACCCGGATACTGGAGAAGCGACCATTTCCAGTAACAATCAAAAATATATTTGGTGTCATCCAGTTTCGTTTTGGACATATAGGCATGCGTTATCTTTCCATTTAAGAGACAAATCGTGGTTGATCAATGAAAAACTGCCACTTTGAAGTCAGTCTCTCTATCCATCACCTGACCAAGGAGACTCCCATCTGCAATTTGCGACGCACCCTAAGCCATGAACTACTACTACTATCAATAGCTTATCAGTACCTGAGCAATACAAATATGCCAAATATGACATTTACAGCTTTCTTTGACCTCGATACCAACGTAGCTGGCCGCCTCATTATATTATTCGTCAAGGATGATCACACGATAGAATGCAGTCAAGTTAGAGGTTACCAAAACATGGGATTTCGTTCAGGCCCAGACCCCAGGCCCGAATTGGCATAGCTTAGGTTACTTTCACTAAAACCATGGCAAGTATCGGTGAATTATCCCACAAGAGTAAATCCGAGTTTAGCCATCTGGTGTAAACATTCTTCAGGAAGATTACTGATTGACCCTAAAGCATGCTATAATTGGTCAGAGAGAGGCTGTGCCCCATACGGGTACATTGCCTTCCTCATCCAAGCAGGGATGCGTACGCAGGCAAAGGCTGCTCTAGCAAGATGGAGTCGTGACTGGGGTATAATCAAGCGAAGTGTTGTGAACGCAATGTAAGAATTCAGGCATATTTTAGCATCGTGTTCTGTTCTTAGGATCTTGTTCAGTCGAGCGCACGGCCTGTCCAGAATACTTCTGATGAATATACCTTCTCTTGTCGTGAGCCAAGATAATTTGTGGATGGATAGCAAACACACCATCGTTCATCGTCCGCAGCTAGTGGGGGAGCAAGAGTGCATCTGCTGACGTAAGTGAGCGCTCTTAATGGTAGGCTTGATTTCAAGTCGGCTATATAAACACTCGCAATTTCTTGGCCCAGGAATATTCGAACGAACTCTTTATACGCTCTCCTTCTACAATAATGGTTCCAATAGACATCGTCGCAGCACTTGAACTTGACACATGTGCATTCTTTGTTGTTCTTGACGATATCTATTCGAAGGAAGAGTGTGATCGACTTATCAGGAAGTCAGAGTATCATGGCTTTAACACTTATCAAACAAACAAGTATGGGGGAATCGTGAACTCTCCTCATGTACGCAACGACCTCAATCTTGCCATTATTGACGGCTTCGAAACATTCGAGCTATGGTCGCGCATTAAAGACCATGTTCCCAAATACTGGACAGACAATCCAGTTTCAGGTCTACACAAGAATTTAAGGTTTAATCAGTATAGACCTGGACAATATTTCAATGCACATGTTGATAGTAGCTATGTTGATGAACAGTCCTCCGGGGCTAGCCGAATAACGGTCTTGCTATACTTGAATGATGTAGCAGAAGGTGGGCAAACCCGTTTTTTCTCGGTGGAATCAATGAAGCACATTGACATAATCCCCAAACCGGGAAGAGTTGTGTTGTTTGAGCATGGTCTATATCACGCTAGTTTAGCTGTAAAGCAAGGTGTAAAATACGTCCTGCATACAGATGTTATGTATACTAAACCTCAGCCTCTTCCCACCCCCCGTACTCTTGCGTATTCACCTTTCACACCTTTCACAGCAAATTCCTCTGGACCTACAGGCTTTGACTGAGCGGGCACTGGTAAAAATAAGCAATTTGTAGAATATTTCGGTTAACAAAGCTCTATGAAGTATAAATTAAGCAATTCCACTCCAAGTGGTGAACATTGACCCAGAAGTTAGGTTTTGTCTAATATTCTAACAATGTGCGCCAGCAACAATACACTATATCAATGAGCATATCTCAACTAGTGGTAACCAGGAAGTTGAGCATCTTGGTAGTAAACTCCTATTAAAACTATTGCTTTCATGATGATGAGCCACCACGCCCCTTGAGCCTTACCATTCTGCAATGTTACGCCAGATATGATGTCTCTGAAGCAATTCTGCTGAATGTGATATTCATCAATCTCTACTCCAGTGGGTTATCATAGGTTAGCCTAGCTGACAAATATGATACATGACATGGTAATTTGACGGTCTCATCCAACGAGTCGTCACCTGAAATCATTCCATGTGAAACTTGTAATTGCGAACATACAGTATGATGGATTGTATATATTGCAATAATACCTTGTCCAGGGTCGGTAGCTCCCATTTGTTTCCATTGTAGCACCATCTCCGCAAGATAACTGACACTCGTTTGAATACTATGGGGTACCCAGAGAAGGAAGACACTTTCACCAACCAAGAGGTGAATCGTGGTTGGCAAAAGCAGGCACGTGAGGAAGTTTCTTATTGGATACCCGAAGCTGATATCAGCGGTACACTACCAGTTGGGCTTTATGGGACGTTCTTTCGAAATGGTGCGAGATGTTTTAAAATCAACTCCAATTCATGATAGTTAACAAATGTGTGCCTTTCTACGTAGGTCCTGGTAATGATGAAATTGGCGGGGTAAAGCTAAAGCATCCAATTGACGGCGATGGTTTAGTATGTGCCTTGACTTTTACCGGCGCAGGTGAGGTTCATTTCAAGTCTCGATTTGTCCAAACAGAGCATCGGCTTGTGGAGCAGAAGCTGTCCAAGCTGCAATATCGTGGTGGAATGGGAACCAACCCCCAAGGAGTCGTGCAAAACACTTGGAATCTAACCAAGTACATGATAACTCCAAGTGGGGGGAAAAATGAGAATCTTCGCCGCTTAATGAACTACCGAAATCCCTCCAACACTAACGTCTTCTACTGGGAAGGAAAACTGTTGACTTCTTATGAAACTGGCCTTCCACATTGTCTGGATCCTGTTACCTTAGAAACCCTTGGTAGAGATGATTTGAGGAACACCTTGACGCTACGATCGTTTGGAGCTCATTTTAGATACGACCCAAGCCAGGATTCTCTAGTCACTTTATCCGTGAAGCCGGGACTTGGCAATGAAAAGCCTAGACTTGGAATTAATGAGTATGGGCGTAAATGGGAACTAAAATACAACCAGGTAAACCATTTACGATTCCTTACATGGCGCGTGCCGAGTCATCCAAATTTAACCCTCTTTTGCTGATAAGGTTTTCAATATTCCTGGATTAAATTATGCGCATGATTTTCTGTTGAGCAAACACTTCTACTTGGTTCACATGTCTCCCTTTGTTAAAATATCACGTTGGCTGTTTTATCAGTTTGTACTGGGGCTTAACTCGCCAGGAGAGAGTATGAAATACTATGCGGATCTTCCAAGTCGTATTATAGCTATTCCACGACGCCCTGAGTATCAGAAACTGCTCGGGAACAAGCCATGGTTGGAGCTGGATGTAGATCCTTGCCATATCTTCCACTTTACCAATATAGCAGAGATAAGCGAAGGATCTGAGAACGGGGAACCGACTAGGCTGACATTCGAGGCGGTAACCTTAGGGAAAAACTTCAACATGAATTTCGATAAAGGTGTCTTTCTCAGTAACTACAGCGTTGAGCCTGGAGTACTTTCAAGCTTTGATATTGACTTGATTGATTGCAAATGCACCCAACGCAAAGCCCATGTGGCCAGCGTAGAGTTCCCATCCGTACATCCGTACCGCCATGGCATCTACACCAGATACTCTTATTGTGTTGCTTCTGACGACAAGCAAAACCCGATACCGTTTACTTCCATCCTGAAGTATGACCGAGAATCACAGAACACCGAACTTTGGAAATCACATGGTGTTGTGGGAGAACCTGTCTTTGTTCCAAGAGATGGGTACTCTTCGAGCGGCAATGAGGAGGATGATGGTTGGGTATTGGCGCAAGTCTACTTACCTAAACAACACATGACAGACTTCGTTATTTTGGATGCTAAAAATCTAGCAAATGGACCAATTGCCACCATTCATTTAAAGCACCACGTACCCTATGGATTTCACGGAACGTTTACGCCCGAAGTGTTTGGACATGCAGATGTACGTGGCGGAATGAATCTCAGACCAGCCAAGTTGTAAATCCCGTCAAGCCACAGACCTGTCGAGTATCTATTTGATGTATCAGCCCGATGAGGTGAAGGTAGTGGAGCCCAATAAAGGACCTAAAGTCTAGTGTCACTCACAATCACGATGAACAAGCAACTGTTTTCCCCCTGTTGTAGTACCCCAATTTGGTTTTGTAGAGGAATGAGGCACTTGTGGATTACCATTCCTCGGGTTTTATCGATACTATAAACAGCCAACTAAACCATGTACTGCCTGAATTAAGCATATTCACCAGGAACAAAGAATAATAGGGACGATACAGTGAGGAAATTTGTTTAACCGAGCATTCTGAAACGAGATCGTAGAGAAGTGCTGAAATATCCAGCATCTCACATGGCCGTCGAGGCCTGTAACTATGCTGAATGGAGTTCAGCGTTCCAGTGGGGAGGTCTTGGGATCGAAGAGAAAGCAGGTGAAACATGTCCTAAAATCACTTAAGCTTCAGGTTAGTTGACGAATAAGACTAGGTGATTTCGTAGAGTGACCATTGGACGAGACACTCGTAGAAGCAGTAGCTATATTTACGGATTTCTAACCATTCAGTCGTTACGTTGCGTTCGATGATAATCCCAGGTCATTGGAAATATATGATATCGAATCCATTTTAAGCAAGATTTTGGAAACCCAATACCCAGTCCCTTTAGCTTCCATGTACAGACACTGGGATTAATTCGTGTCACTGAAAGATTCAGCAGCAATGTCATCGGAACGAACAGAGCACCCTATATGGAATGTGCCACTGCATGTCGCTTGCATTTTCCGGCTGTCGCCGCACCGTATAAATTATAATTGCACACCGCTGTCAGGTAATTCGAGATCAGGGAATGAGAATCTACGTACCACCCATTTTCAGTCCAGCTGCGTATGGCAATCTACGGACCAACAGACTTCTCCCAATACGATCAAGTCAGATCAGCCTTTATCTCTCGTACTTCAGATTGGATAGGAAGTCGATAGCAGAGTAATCATGAAATTTGCCGAGTGTTTTGCAGAGGTGACCAATAGAGTAGGCTTATCCATAGCTAAGTGCTCACATAGGGTAGCGATTGGTCTTTGTGTTTTCCCTAATCAATAATGGCAGAGCCAGACGACCTGCGAGGCTTGTACCGACTCTTATTTGTCTCGTTGATACGAATGATATACGAGGAATAGACCCAATGATTCAGAGTCTCGAGTATTCGTGATCACAAACTCAACTATACCGAAAGCCAGTGGCCCTGACCTGAAAGGCACGTCATGAATATGTGCACACGGATGTCCACGGCATTTGATGGAGCTATTGTAAATCAGTATTCTGCCCATTGCAGGATCAGTTGGAGTGCTGGAAAGGCAATGTTGGAAATATAATTTATTCGGCGCCAACCATCGCTCGCTACTCAGCCGTTCCTACACCACGATATATCCTTGGACAGATTGGCTAATTTAATTCTCGGTCACTGAGAAGGGAGACGTGGATACTTCTGGGACTGCTGCTGTTGATACTGCTGCTGGAACTGTTGTTGAAAATACTGCTGCTGATAATCGGGGCCCATCATCTGTTGCCCGTTGCCAACATTATCCTGGCTCAATCCAGTCGGGTTGATCATTGGGTGATTCCCGCTGATATTCCCACCAGGAGGGGCCGCACCCTGGTTGCCCTGCAAAAACTGCTGTTGCATCATGAGATTATGCGCTTTGGCGTACTGCATCTGGGCCAATTGTTGCTAAATAGAGCAAAGTTAGTGCTGGAAGGGTGAATACGGGCGGTCCACAGATGTACTTGTTGCTGGTAATTCAAGACAGGATCAACCATTCGCTGTTCGTGCGGCATAGGCTAGAGAAACAGATGAGTATACGGACGGTCCGGCGCAAATTGCACTGGGGGAAAACTTACACCTTGATACTGTGAAATTGGGTAGCCAGCGTACGGGTACGATTGCTCTGGCGTGACTACGTTTCGGTAATCCACCTGCCAACCAATGGTGAGTCAGGTTCCCAAGATCAAACGCTCGGATTTGCATTTTCACCCACCTTTTCTGCCTTGATTGCTGACGTGGTGTTTCGGCTGGAGTCCTCCCTAGGGACTATATCTATCAAAAAGTCAAACATGTCGGTTTTGGAGATGGCCGCGGCGATGTCACTACGTTGCAGGGTCCTTCGCTTGTTTTCCTCCGCATGAATCCATGCTCGTAGAGTCAGCTCTAGAATCATGATCTCGCTACGAAACGGGCATTTCAATCTCGAGGTTAGACGCGTACAAACAGAGAAGTGTGCCTTATCTCAGGGATTACCATGACTTTGCGAATATGATCGGAGCCTAGACGAGCACCCCCAGAAACAATAGAACATTAAGTGGGAGATTTGGAAAACCCGGCATCGATTCCCCACAACGTACCTCGGCACTAATCATCTGAGGAAGTTACATAAGGATAGGGAAGCGTTAGCAATGGACGATTGGGAAGCAATTTGCAGAGTGGAGATTACCTTGACATCCTCGTCCGTTTTCATCACTTTCTTTATTCGGGCCAGCGGCAGCTGGTGCACGCGAAAGTCAAACTGGCCATTCTCGACCTCGCTAAGCTGACTCCCCCAAAAGGCTTGAAGTAGTTGATGCTGATGCTGAGCCAGGTTCTGCTGGGAATTTATGGATGTCGTTGTGGTTTGAGGAAGTTGTGCTGGCTCAACAAGCTGCGGATCTTGGTTGCCGTGATAGCCCATGTATTGTTGTACAGGAGGTAGATTATTAGATCCAGACATAAGCGTCAAGACGGGTTGGTAATAAAATAAGTGGTTGGGTGTCTCAAGGAACTGTTAGAACGAGGCAATACAATTAAATTGGTACTACGATGGTAATATTGTTGCTACTCTAACGCGATTTGATATTCACAATGTGAGGAATAAAGTGTAAGAGTTGAAAAGAGATTTCAGATGAAATTTCCTAAGCAAGCCAGGACCGGTTTCTTTTTTATAAGGAGTTGTTTTTAGCTGAGGAACAGATCCAGGGATCCAGATGATTGGTGTACAACGTCGTTTTTCTTCCCAGTAGCCAGTCCAAAGACGAACAAGTGATACGAAATGCTTATATTGATCCAAATTCTTAATATCGATGTGCTACTACAAATAGTGACTTTCGAGAACGCGTGACCACACCGATCAAGCCTAGTCACATCTATCCTGTATATAAATAAAAAACTGATTTGTTAATGTTTCTCGTCTGAATTAGATACCAATATAAATTCCCTGGTGTAAGCCTGGCACAACAACTCTAAACGTCTGAACTAAGTGGAGACTTCTTGTTTCAAGGGACATGAGCAAGCAGGACATAGCTCGTTTCACATCGACCTTATCTGGGCGAGTATCAACGTTCCAGTAGAACGTTTTCATGGCTTGACAGCGACCCATTAATAATCAGCCGCCGCGCCAACATGGATCCAAGCTTTAGGCAGGAATTAATGGTACTTGCCTAGAAAGGAAAGGTTATCACGGTATAGCCTGCACTAACTTCATGGTGGGATGGGATGGGTTTGGCAAGAGGGATGCATCGAAATATCAATTGGTTTTTTTTCGGCAAATTGTTTAATTGACGAGTCATCATCAAAACAACCAATATATGGGTTAATGCCTGGTGGTGATTGCTTAGCTATATTTGATTTCATCAGAATGATGAGGAGGCCGATATATGCCCGTGATGGTGTGCAAAGTTTAAATAGCTTATAAGACCCAATCAGAGCGCTTAGATTCGTTGAGTGTGTCACGGAGATTGAAAAGACGATCAAGACTAAATCCTGGCCATTTGGAACTGGTAGCGTACGATCGATTCTACATCTCAGCCGTCGCAGTAAAGACGCCGACCCAGTGGAATTGCCGCAAACCAAACAGCGGATCAATTCGCCGTTGTTTGGAAAGAACGGACTTTACATGATGGTCGACAGGTCTGCCCACCACGCCGTGTACCAAAAGTGTGTACAATTGAAGTGGTCGAATAACGGTTTATTACTTCGTAGATCAACTGTGGGGATGGATAAACGGGAATTATTATTAGGTAGAAAGGGCATGGCCAAATCAAATATTAGTTTTCCACGATACTGGCGATGTTTTACAAAAGCGGATAACGGTATATATAGTAGGTGGTAATGGTAACGGATGGATGTATTGTATATTCATGTGGTGTGATGAGTGTTCAGGCAACTTCCTGGTGATATAGCGGGGGATGAATTGATTTGTCGAGGTTGGTATTTCAACGATCAAAGTAGCTGGAATCGGCTACAGAATATGCTGTGATTGATAGCTGTGTGTTTTCCCCATTCTAGGCACCAGGTGCTTCAGAGTCCGCATGATCCTGTTTATCCAAAGTCTCAGTCTAACTTTTCTCCTACGACGACCCATCATGGAAACAGAGTCGTCCAAATCTTTGCTGTAGTAACCATGTGGACTAGGTAAGTCCTCCAAGCTATGTATTGATGGAGCCTTGAAGTATTTGGATCCCGCGTGGTGCAGTGTCCTCTCTTCCTGGTTGAAATTGCTTTGCAGCTTTACGTACTGTGCCACTCTGGCTCGTTTAGACTCCTTTGCCGGCGGCATCTACAAAGGGGATGTGTGAAAACGAACTCTGATACCAAACCAAAGTGTTGTAGCTACCAGAATGTTATGGGCCATCAGGTTCTCCTGAGTTAATGGATGCGCTTTGCACGACTTAGGCTTCCGGAAAATATTGGATCGTTTGGCAAATAACATTAAACTGGACATGGCGTGGTTTTGCCTTTAGGAGGAGGAAAACAGAAAAGCAGGACTTTATCTATTATCGATCGTGTGCTGTACCGTCAAACAGGTTAGGCCATGAGAACAAGACCACTGGAGGCCAGTACCACTTCGTCATAGTAAATTATTAGCTGTTTACCTTTGAGGGGGAGAACCAACCAGAGACGAGATGAAAGTAGGTAATTGACGACAGTGGTGGGTCCAGATAGGTGGATATACTAAAGCTAAAATTCACTGTCCTGAGCAAAACCAATGAACAATGACAGAAAGGTATGAATCCCAGGGGGAATCGGTTTATATAAGCAGTGGTATATCTGCCACGAACGGCAGAAGCTGAAGCACATTCCCCAGGAAACCAGCGGATCAACACAGGATATACTGGTGCAAAAAAGAATATCAGGATAAGAATAATCATGGATAGCTGAATTTCCTATCATTACGAATGAATTAAAAAGATACCAAAGTAGTGCGATCAAGCTACAAATGAAAAAAGTACGGGGACACAAGCAGAACTTAATGTGGCACAAATATGGAATGGAGATATTAACGAGTGCCTAAATATGGGTCTACGTTAGAGTCGGATTCAGCTCGCTCACACCATCTATCCAGAAGGCAGCACCTCATACTAGACATTTCTTTAGACAATTTAGCGATGTCCACGTGCTCTGGCCGAAGCAACCATAAATATCAATATGAATCGCAGTCATGTCCTATTCGGGAAATCCGCGTCCGAGCAGGTCCTGAGCCAATGAAAGCATCGTACTGTGACAGGGCAATGGTGTTTTGAGGCATAATGCTTCTTCACCTACTCTACCGACAATAGGTGGAGATGGAGGGATGGGTGATTTGGCCGAGGATAAGGTGGTGCCAGGTAAGTACTTGCCCAGGCAGCTTTCCACACCCGACCAGATTTGGCGAGGAAGAGTAGATGTATGTCAAGCTCCCTTCGAGCAACACTGTGGCACTTCATATGACAGTAAGGCCAGGGGTGAGTCAGGATTAGATTTCACTCATGTTGCACGACAATAGTAGATGCCGGCGTCCCTATGATCTCTTGCTTTGTGACAGCCATCACTGAGCATTATTCTCAACCATCATGGATAGGGGTTGCAGAATCCGATGGCATTGTGGGATTAATGAAAATGCTAAATTGGGCTGATCCATCTGTAGTGGGACACTTGCTTCGTAACTTCAATAAAGTACGACAGCTCATTAGTAACTTGCAAGCACCCAGATAAATCTAGTATATGGGTAACCCAACTCAGAAGTAGCAGGCGAAATAAGAATCGAAGGAATCTGACCACTTCTTGAGAAGGCGCGGTTCTGCGATACAGCTTGGCACCACAACCCTGCCGATGTATTTGGGTCGCTCTAGCATGGAGCTCAAGGGTGAACGAAGCTCATGCGCAAACTGCCGGCTGGCTGTATCCTTTTCATCAGGGGCCGCGGTGATTCTATCTACAGTTAATGTTTCACTAGTAATTGCAACCACATCCCCAATGGTAAGCTCTCACTTGCACCTCGATCAGCCTACATCAGATTCTCCAATACCTGTTGCACAACTATTGGGGATTTGATTTTCTTTTGCTGGCCTTCTTTTCCCAGCTATTACCAGTATCAATCATGTAGATGGGAAATAGGAAATATGAGGTACGTTGATCGGATCTCACCCAATCCTGGGGGCACAGTGGTTCCAATTGATTTCAAGTTAAAACGTTTCCATTTATTTGATATGCTGCGTAGATTATCCACAAGTGGCACCCATTGGCTTGCTCCAAATTGTCCATATTAATGGCTGCTCAATTACGATTAATATTGGTGGCATACCCGTATCAGACATCGACAGTACTGCATTGGGAAAGGCTGGTAACTATTAATGCGGAATAATGGCGGGCACCTAATTAATTCAGAGGTTCCTCCCAGACCCTGATTGGTGAAGCTTTCCGAGGGAGAG
This sequence comes from Basidiobolus meristosporus CBS 931.73, assembly GCA_002104905.1. Taxonomy (NCBI): domain Eukaryota; kingdom Fungi; phylum Basidiobolomycota; class Basidiobolomycetes; order Basidiobolales; family Basidiobolaceae; genus Basidiobolus; species Basidiobolus meristosporus. The sequence continues at coordinate 48,726 of MCFE01000472.1, read as the reverse complement.
GGGCCTGATTCGACCATTGCTCACACCTTGCCGCCAATGGCATATTGCGACTTGGTTTTCATTGCTGCTGTTCTAGTGCCCCAGTTCATTGGTCGTGTTCACCTCCCTCTACTGTATGCTCGAGGGGTCACATACATGGACAATTAGTTCATATGATGCTCTCGGAAATCATGCGCAGAAGCATAAGCATTGATGCTGGCACCACCGTCATGGTTAACAGGATGCGGAGTGTGCGACAGGCTAGATTGATGACGCCATCTCGATGTCGGACCATAATAATTGAGATTTCGCACATCAACGGGCGGCTGTACAATCGTAAGAGTAGATAATCTCATAGCTGTCCCTCCTGACGAATGGTGTTGGCTCCGGGGGCCAGCGGACATGTGAAGATGCCCATGAAACAATAATTATGCTTAATTCCAATAGTCTAGGGCATACACGTAGACAGTTGAAATCATCCAACATCTGCCTCGACACTCGAAACATGCCTTGACTCTGTAGATGATCCCCCATGGTGATTCTCTTCAACACCATGGTGAGACAAAGGCATGTTTATTCTTTGTTCGTGCGGGGAGCTCCTTCTGCTCAGAGTACTAGGCCAGAGCAGCGACAGTATCTTTTCTACTCGACACGTCGCAGAATGCCCTAAGCTGTAGAATCCCCGGTCCAAATGATAGAGCAATTACAGCCTGCCTTGGTGTTAGGAGCGCATGCAGGAATTCCGCTGACGAAGTGAATCAACAGGCTATCTCTGATGACACACGATAAATTGAATAGGATGTGTTCAGCATATTGGTCACCAAGTGCTGGTGAGGTTAGGTATAGATTGGGGCATAGGCAGTTGGCATATGTACGGTGGTAAATTCAGGAGGTGCTGTAGAATATAATGATCAATTTGGTCAGCCGCGTTTAGAGCTCAGGTTATTTGGGTTGGCCTGCAATCAGGTGCTTTAGCCGTGATCGGTTGGCTGGAATTAGGCAGTTCAATGGACAGACACTGCTCTTTTGTGAGTCATCTGAATGATATGAAGGGAATAGCGGCATGACTTGGGACTAGACACAAACTGCACTTTGGCCTGCGATTTTTGATATCTAATAAGGGGTTGAGGCCAAGAGTCTTCCAAGGGTAAACGTTGCTGCAGTTTGGGACTCAGGTCTCTAAAAATGTGCAAAGGTTGGGGCGGAGTTCTGATGCATCTTGACAAGTAGTAGGTAGACTGCTTTTATTCCATATATTTTTCTAGATTCAATTTGTACTCGTTCCCAGAAACCATGTCCAGTCCTGTAATTTAAAAAAAGGCTAACTTCAGAAGCAGAGGTAACTAGGGTGGTAAGAATCTACTGCGCACACACCAGTTCTGATTAGGGTTTGGGCTACTTTGTTTAACGGTAGCGTGTGACGTAGATGTATGATTTAGCATCATATTTGCAATCATGTATATCATGTTCGGTTTTATTGGTATGATTTTGGTTACCTACACCAATCTTATATCCACCTTGTTGAACTTGGCTGCATCCACACTTGTTACTTTATTGGATTTACGACCAAGTCATTTCTTTAGCCATGGAAAGGTCTTTACAGTTCAACACCCCCTTCCAAACAGCCAACATACCGAATATGCCTGACTCTGAACAGACGGCTCAACCACCCAACATACCAAACATGCCTTCTGAGGGTGCCAATGTTCCAAATATGCCTGCGGAGAATGCAAATGTTCCGAATATGCCTATGGAGCATACGGTTATCCCAAATATGACTGTCGATAGTACACCTGCACCAATTATATCTGACAGTGCTCCGTCTAATCCTGTGTCGCACACACAAGGTCAGCCTCAAAATTTCGTGCGTGGCGGTTTACTCAAACTAAGTGCCATCTTTATTTTTCCAAGCAGCAAAGATTTTTCCTCCGGCCCTCCTTACCCCTCACACACTTCTCAAGGTTTCCGCAAATGCCAAGCATGATAGAGTGTTCCGCATTGATCCTGATCTGAATCGCATTGAATGGAACTCTGGTAAAAAGTGGAAAGTCCCAGTAGGTACCCGAAACTTCCTTTAGCATCACTTAAGCAGATATACTAAGAAGCACGCTGCTTTTCAACACAGTCAACATCGAATGGATAAAGGAGGTTCGGACCGATGAGGAGGCCTTTATTTTTAATGCGCTACTCAAGCCCAACGAAGTGACCCTATACAAATCCCGTTGGTTTAGTATAGTGTATGTTGAAAAGGGGGAATACAAGAGTCTTAATCTGGTGGCTGCGAGTTCCGAACTTAGAAATGTCTGGGTGAATGCTTTGAGAGAGGTCGGCGAGTATGGAGAAAAGTTGCCTGCATTGGACTATTTACAGGTTCGCTTTGAGAGCTGGTTAAAGAAAATATGGGCCCAGGCCGACCGCAATAATGACAAAACATTGGACTACTCCGAAGTTAAGAATCTGTTTGAGCAGCTCAATATCTTCATCCCCTCCAAATTGTTGAAGCTAAAGTTCAAGGTATTTCCACGACTTCAGTGGCCGATTCTTTTCCAACGTAACCTTAATATGATTCCCCCGTTGCTGTAGGAAGTCAACACCGATGGAAGCGGAAAGCTGGACTTCCAGGCGTTCAAGAATCTGGTTTACTTTTGCCGACAGCGCCAAGACCTACGCCAGCTATTTAAGGTGTTGGTGAGTGACGGGTCGGAGAGTTTCACCCGCCAGGAGTTTCTGAACTTTTTGCTGGACATTCAAAAGGTGGTATGTTGATGGAGATATCAGAGCTTTGCACTAGTCGCTAACTTGCCATTTAGCATGATCTCACCGAAGCTAACGAGGTATACCTCAAGTACTGCGACGAGGCTACGGGATTAGTCGAGTTCTCTGGGCTGGAGAATTATCTCTTATCGGACGATGGCCACTACTTCAAGAAAGATCGTCTGGGAGTGTACCAAGACATGGACCTTCCATTGAGTTATTATTACATTGCCTCGTCACACAATACGTAAGTGGGATGTGTAGTTGTACAGACTGGCAGTATGCCTTAACTCGATGTCGATAGCTATCTTCTCAGTGACCAGTTAAAGGGCGAGTCCTCAGTAGAAGGCTACATCCGAGCATTAAGAATGGGCTGTAGATGCGTCGAGCGTAAGAATATGTGCTGACTATTCTTCAGGATTTCTGAACCTCGGCTGATGGTAGATTATATTTCAGTGGACTGCTGGGATGGAGCGGATGGAGAGCCCATTATTTACCACGGATATACACTGTAAGAAGTATTTCCCTCTCGATTTGATTCGGTCCTCACATGCGTTTCGCACAGGACATCCAAAATCCTGTTTCGCGATGTCATTCTAGCTATCAAGAAATATGGTTTTGTGGCGTCCCCATACCCGCTTATCCTTTCGTTGGAGATGCACTGCTCCTTGACACAGCAAGAGAGAATAGCTGCGATCCTTGTTGAGATATTGGGCGACAGCTTGTTGACCTCCAGCATAGATGTGGCTGGCATTTCATTGCCTTCACCCACAAAGCTTAAAAATAAGATAATGATCAAGGTATGAAGACAACGATGTACTTGGAAGTCATTAGCACCGCTGATTTGAATTGATCCCAGGGAAAAATTGTGCGTAGTGAGTTGTCCGAAGAGGTGGTCAGTTCCTCCGACTCAGAGGCCGCATCGGAAAGTAAGCAATTTGCCCACCTGGTGCGAACACCAATTTGAAAGTAGACACTGATGCCCCATGTGATGAGTAGGCAAGCCGAAAACCAAAAAAGTCAAGGTTGCCAAGGCCCTCTCGGATTTGGTTGTGTACTGCAAAGCGGTGCATTTCCAGGGCTTTGATGGTGTGGAGCGTATGTAGTTCACCAGTCAATGATTTTCGCCATTCTCAGGACTGATCTTCGCATTGAAGGCCGATTCGACGAGATCTCGTCATTCAAGGAGCATACTTCGTTGAAATTCTGCGAGGAAGACTTCGGCAAATACATCAAGTACAATCAGCTTCAGTTGAGCAGGATCTACCCATCTGGAACACGTGTGAACTCATCCAACTACGACCCAACACCGCACTGGGCTGCCGGGTGCCAAGTGGTTGCTTTGAACTATCAAACATACGGTAGATTGGTCCCTTCAACCAGATAGTGATGGTTTGGAGCTGATTCGTTGTTGAAAACAGATAGATCCATGGATTTGAACCAAGCACTTTTCAAAGGCAATGGTGGCTGTGGGTATATCCTTAAACCGGCATATCTCCTCAAAGATGGCGTAACACCCAACTCTAGCGCTGTGCTAGCTGTTGAGGTACCTGTGTTTCCAGAGTCATCAGTTCCGTAAGGCATGGCGCTAATCCTTCTCCGCACTTGCCTAGATCATCTCTGCACAGCAATTACCAAAGCCACAAGAGTCGGAGGATGGGGAAGTAGTGGACCCGTACTGCGAAATCGAGGTCATAACCCCCGGGACACCGACACAGAAGAGCAAGACGAAGAAGGTCGAGGACAATGGATTCAATCCCCAATGGAATGAAAAATTCGTTTTCAATGTCCCGAAGTTCGGTTTAAGCTTCTTAAGGTTAAACAAGCCCATGTTATCCATGGACAATCTTTGGCGACCCATCACTAACGATAACCATCTCAATAGGGTGTCTATTTATGATAAAGACTACCATCGTGATCAGTTTCTTGCCAGCCACTCGAGCCTGTTGGGAAATATAAAGCCAGGTAACATTGCACCGTTGGATGTTTCCTACCCAGATGGCTCACTTCACTATTGTAAACAGGCTATAGACACTTGGAATTACGAAATTTTGCCGGAGAACTCATTCCATTCGGTAGTGTATTTGTTCGCTTAGACTTTCCAGATTCCGAGAATGTGCCTGTCAAGGCCTCCACGTTCTAGTACACACTTGCCCCGATTTAGTTGCAGACAAATTGCACCTGTTTTTCGGCCAGGCCGTGCCGTATGTTGCATAACTTCAAATATCAATAAATTCTCGCTCGCTTTGAAAACAATCGTACTTCCACAGCGAAGCCAATGGGAACCTATCCTGAAGCGAATGTATTTTCTGCACTTGGTGTCCTCAGGCCACTGCACATTAGGTGGATGTGAGATGGCGTTGTCCACGAAAATAAAATATTGGGCGTTGTGAATGTGAGCTAAATGGATTTATTCCTAAAACTGAAGTTTGGGTGTCTTGCAAAACTTGGATATGCTATGGTCGTGCGGAGTTTAGTCATCATCACCCCATATGTTGTCCCAAATAGATCCTTGTTCCTGCTCATCTGGAAGGAAGGTATCACTGTCGTATAGTCCAGAGCCGACCCCTGCGCCAGCGGCAGTGCCTGCGCTCGATGGAACATCGGTGGATGGAGGGGCGGCCGATTCGGATTCGTCGCCTCTATACTCGTCTCCAAAGAAGGGGAACGGGAAGAATGGAATTCCTCTGAATGTTTCTCTTAGCCTCGCTGAGACTTGCAAATTCCCAGAACCAAATATTGCTTACCCATGCCTGGAGTGTCTAGAGAAATAATCGAAATCAATGGTCACGGCAGCAGCCAGAGTAACGGCACGCTCATCAAGCGTCAACGCACGAGCATTGTCCTCGACGTCGTCCATCTTCAACATATAGGTTCCGGTGTCTGTGAAGATCTGATCTGATATTTAGTCACTTCCCAAGGCTCAGCTGATGGTTAAGCAATAGTACCTCTCGGGCAAATCCACCGAAGTTTCGAGTGACATGACCCAGCATTCCGCCCTGCTCGTTTTGAAGCAAAAACTCCCAGGACAAGAAGCCAGAATCGATGCGGGCAAATTGACGCTCCCTGAAGTATTGTTGGTTGATTAGTTTTTCGTTTGAATTAAAGGTTAACGGATTGAGTACTTGATAAAGAGGTTGTATGTTCGACGCCAGAGATGCCATTCTTGTTGAACTTCCCCGATCAGAGTATCATCACTTCGATAGATGAAGATCCGACTGTTTATCCAGGAAAATGGACGATGAATCTTTCCATAGAGCGTAAGAGCCACTGCATACACACTTTATAGATTTATAGCATACGCCAAACCTTTAGGATAACGTTTCCTTCTTTGTCCAATACGGTCGCATTGAATTTACGATGTGTCCGGAGCAATTGCCTGGCTAGCGTATTACCAAATGTATCTTCTTCGGCCAGGAAGCCAAGGTAATTTCCGTATTGATCAGCAATGGCGTATTTGTTGGCTTGTTCGAATCCCTTTGGGTCGGGTTAAGACGGAGGTAAATATACGCCGCCCTGCAACAAGTGTGTGGGTGCTTACCATAAAGATATTCAGCATTTCTAACTGACGCGTGACAACAACAGTTCCGTGCTCCAAAAGTCTGGCTGCGGGGTTTGCCATATCCAAGGTTCCATTAGGATCATGTGGAACCTCTACAATAGTAGCCTCTGCGCCGGGAATTGATTCAGCAACCACCAATTCAGGGTTGACATTCTGAATTTTGTCTTTTGGTTGGCGACGTATAATGTCTTTATGAACTCTATTTCTGCTGCCTATGGGTCGCTCAGTAAGTGCGTGCTATCCGGGAGAAGCAGATTCAAATCGCGCAAATCTTACCAACTACACGCTCCCTCCTCAGCGAGGAAAAAGTTTGAGTTTGAGTAGCCAAGACTCTCGGGGTGAATCGCTGGATACTCCCTATCCACTCATTCGTATGCCCTCTTGGAAAGCAAAGGCGAGAGTAAGAAGCTGACCTTAGTAGAGAGGGGTTTCTGAGCAAAGTGCCTCGAATCGAGTTCATGGGAATAGTAAGCGTTAGTGCAAGTGGTAGAAATTTTAAATATATTTGAAATTACGTAGCGCCCTTGACTCGTTTTCAAAATTTACCGAACGTCACTGAACTGACTAATTCATCTGGTGACAAAAATTTGTGATGCTTCAAACACTGAATTATTTATTTTGGAAAGTTCGAGATACACCATGAATCCAAACTGTCATCTCTAATCAGGCGTAGGCTATCTCAAAATGATGCTCGTATATCGCAGCTCCGCAGAAATACGCGTGGAAATGGTGGCACTTCGCTTGCGGCAAGTTCAAAATTAAGCACCCATCAATGCGGATTAATCTGTATACATGCATCTCGGGCCTTCTATACTGGTTATCAGACCCATATTGTCGAAGGATTTATGTATAATTCTTGTTTATTTTTGATTTGCACAGTGTATGTGACTGGGTGGCCACATGAATAGTCATCAAGTCATAATTTAATTTGTATGGTTCTTACATTTACCATCCCCACTAAAAGGAGCATACTGACTGGTAAATGCTAATCGACGATTGCACTAGATTATTAGTTGGAACGAACTTCTATCAGTGACCCGGCCATTGTACCATTGATTCTTGGCCTGTTTTTTAAAAGGACTGGCCCGTAAATATTTGTAGTTGAATTCATACACAATTGGTTTATAGTTTGGTGAAAGGTTTGGAGTTTATTCATGAGCTAGGCAGTTTTTCCTACCGAACTCATTGATACAAATCTGATGTGTACTTCAAATCAGTCTAAGTGACTTCATTACTCGTAGTCGGTCTTCTCAAATCCATATCCTTTGCCAACTCCAATACCACCGGAGCCGCTTCCACCAATGTCACCATCTCCACGAATACCTTCTCTGTCGATCTTTCCATTTCCGGTTGCTCCGAAGTTACCCTTGAGTCCTCCAGCTAGGCCGGGGATAAAGCGACTCTTGTATCCGGCTTGTCCGACTCCACCCAAAGATCCTTCGCCGCTAGCAGAAATGTTCTCTCTGAGATAGTCATGAATACTTCTCAGGAATCCTGGGACACGAACAGAGTCTTTAGCTTCAACCGCGGGAGCTTCAACAACACCAGCGCCAGCATCGGCATCTTGGGGAAGAGCGTATGCAAGTTGACTGAAAGCAATAGCTCCAAGAACGATGGCGGCGAAGGATTTCATGATGAAGAAAGGAAAGGAGTCAGAAGAAGGTAGTGAGGAAACACTGGAGCAGTGGAGAGGTGAAGATAAGAAAAGCGCTTCCTCCATATTTATACATTCGTGCCCCATATCAAATGGTGATATGAATGGCCCATTGATTGCCAAACTCGTATCAAGAAAGGTATTAGGAGTGCATACATTTATGAAGCGGTTTTGCATGATTCTGAAACACCGGTGTCGTAAGTAAGTCATATGAGACACTCACTCCTGATAGCGCTATATAACCTTGCAAGGCCGTAACACACTTGGAAAGATGAATGTGATATCTTGCAATTTTTGATATTGCTTAGAGGATCATTGTGATCAACTGTTTGAATATAGTCAAATCTACTTTGATAACAAACTTAGGTTTGGCGATTTTTATTATGATCTCGTAATAAATTTCAAATACAGCCATAGAAAGTATTAAGGTTATTTCATTCTAAAGCTCAAGCGTAAACTTCAGAGGCATCCTCCTTTGCGGACGTCACCTCTTTCTTATCTTTAGCAGATTCACCATTGGCACCTCCCTCACCACCTTTAACCCATTCCAATCCCTCCTTATAATCCTCAGGCTTATCGCTTGCTTTTGGCTCATATACCTTCAGCCCTTCTTTGTATTTCTTACCAAACCCAAGACCCCCAGAGCCTCTACCTCCACCCTTGATCTCACCACCAAGTATATCCTTGAAGTTGCCAGCACCTCGCCCGCGGAAATTACCTGCGAATCCGGCACCAAATCCTTGGCCTCGTTTTCCTTCGATGCTACCATGTCCACGGCCTCCAAAAGTTCCACCAATACCGGAGCCATCAAGAATCTTACCAAGTCCAGTTCCTAGATTTGCGAACACCTTTGAAGCTATCCGCTTGCCAAGGGACTTGACAATACTATTGAAGTTAAATTCATCACTGGCTTGGACCTCATCAATACCTTCATTAAGGTAAACGGCACTAGTGAGTTGGCTCAATGCCAATACTAACAAGCCAGTTGTAGCGATGAATTTCATGACTAGGAATGGACAGTGGTGAGGGGAGTGGGATAGAGTAGGGGGTGCCAATTGTGGAAAGTGATCCATTTATACAAGAGTTAGCTGGATCACGGTTCCAAATGATGAAACACCGATGCACGATATTTGGTAATAACGTTGTATTAGATTATGCACATGTAACATGTAGAAGATGCTAAACTTCGCGGAATTGCAGTGTAGTATTTGAAAGTTACAAGTTGAATGCTGAAAACCCTAAATTCTTGGTCCTTTGCAGCAAATATCCCATTCCACCATCCTACCAATGCGTGCATTTAGTTCCAAACACGTTTCCATGCATGCATTCGCTTTCGGCCGAATTCTCGTCAATACGCCGTCCGATCCGAGTAAATCATATCGGATTCGGCGAACAGCCCCGACGGTTTGGCATCCAGGATTAGGATGTACACGGCCGGTCCTTGGATTGGGCCAATAACCAGGTCAGATTGGAAGATGGGGGATTGCCACCATAGCTGTGTTCAGGATGATTACGGAAACTTTTACTCCTGAAAACTCTTTCTAAATTTGCTTATTGATCACCTGTTCCTAGGGGCAAGAACAATCTTGGTTGTGCTATTCCAAATTGCCGATTACGAGTCAGCACCACTAGCAGCAGGATAAACATTTTAATTCCAGCTTTCGCCAAAATAACAAAGGTCTTCAAGCCTCGGAACATGGTCCAGTGCCATGCCAAAAAGAATCAAAGTCCCTTGCCTAATATATAAAGTTGGACCAATATTGTTTCGATCATTGCTCGTGAGGCTGAAAATAAACAAATATACAGGCTTCAAGCCACAACACCATGTCGTTTTATGGAATGGGAGCGGATCTGAATTCGTGGTTCGTGGTTCGTGGTTCGGTGGATGAATCCGATAAATGCCGGTTTAGGAATGTTTATAAGCTATCTCACTATGCGGGTAATCGCAGCTACCCGGAGTAGAAGAAAAAGTGGATTTATATTCATCTAGAGCTCTATCAACATCGTTTTCCCCTCATCACTCTCCTAAAATGTTCCGTTCAAGCATTTCCTCTTTGATTAGAAGCCAGATTCACGCAAATACCAAGATACTGGCCTTGGGTGCTAGTAGCACTGCTCCCAGATTCTTTGCTCAAGCTCGTTTCAATTCTTCTGCCTCAAAGCAGGTACTTTGACCTCCATTTCTTTTGTCAAGACCCCGGTGTTAACTTCTCATTTGAATGCCTAGATGACTGTGCGCGATGCTCTCAACTCTGCATTAGACGAAGAACTAACCAGGGACGAGAAGGTATATCTCATGGGAGAGGAGGTCGCCCAATACAATGGTGCATACAAGGTTGGTCTTTGCCCACATTTGAGGTCCCTACTGGGCTCGCGGCCAATGCTTTTTTCAATGATCAGGTTTCCAAAGGTCTCCTTGATAAATTCGGTGCCAAACGCATCATCGATACCCCAATCACCGAGATGGGCTTTGCTGGTATTGCTGTCGGCAGTGCTCTGAGTGGCCTCAAGCCTATTGTCGAGTTCATGACATTCAACTTCGCTATGCAAGCTATTGACCATATCGTAAACTCGGCTGCCAAAACACACTACATGTCTGGTGGTCAGGTGAACTGCCCCATAGTGTTCCGTGGTCCCAACGGCGCCGCGGCTGGCGTAGGTGCTCAGCATTCTCAGTGCTATGCGGCATGGTATGGCTCTATCCCTGGTCTCAAGGTTCTTTCTCCTTGGAACTCCGAGGATGCCAGAGGTCTCCTTAAGGCTGCCATCCGCGATCCTAATCCAGTTGTTTTCCTGGAAAACGAAATCATGTATGGATCTTCCTTTGATATTTCTGAAGAGGCCCTTGACAAAGACTTCGTTATTGAGATCGGAAAAGCCAAGATTGAGCGCGAAGGCACCGACGTTACTTTGGTTGCTCATTCCAAGCCTGTTGGTGATGCTCTAGCTGCCGCTGAACTTCTTGCCAAGGAAGGTATTAATGCTGAAGTGATCAACCTGCGCTCTATCCGTCCTCTAGATATTGAGACAATCATCAAATCAGTCAAGAAGACCAATCGCCTCATCACAATCGAAGGCGGCTGGCCTCAATTCGGTGTAGGATCCGAAATTTGCGCTCAAATCATGGAATCTGAAGCCTTTGACTATCTTGATGCCCCAGTTGAGCGTGTTACTGGGGCTGACGTTCCAATGCCATACGCAAAGCCTTTAGAAGACCTTGCCCTCCCTACCACCGAGCTCATTGCTAGCGTTGCTAAACGTGTTTTGAACCGTAAATAGATTTTTTGAGTCTTGATTCAATTGGGCCACCAACAAGTCTTTTTGAAAACCCTAGTCAACCTAGCCCCAAGTATCCTCGTTAAACTCGAGCACACATGTAGCATTTCTTTGTTTCATTTCAGACCTCTCAGTAAAAAAGCATGCAAATTTTAGCAATGGTAAGAACTAAATGTATCTTCTTGAGGTACCAACTCTGGAGCATACTGCACCTCGTTGTTGATCATGATTAGATTAGGCGGTATCTAACAGACCGAAAAACGCGCTAATATCTTGATGGAAACGGGCTCTTTGAAATACAACAACGGGGAATATTTCAAAACATGCGCCACCGGCACCAAACCTTCAAACCTCGCAACATTGCAAGCCCTCAACATCACACGAGGTTCCAATAATCATACACCTCTACTAGAGTAGCCTACATGACGAGATATCCCGAAAGAATGGGGTTGTTCGTTACGCTTTGCTGAATTTACCTGTGGCCAGCAGACATTTGCTACTGTGACTTTCTAATTTTTTAGGTTCTTGTACACCCTACATATTGCAGTCAACTGCAGAACGAAACTATCCTATTGAGGTAATCCATTTTGGAGCAGGATTTTCTCTGCAAATATACTGCTGATCCAGGCGTCGTCCAATCAGCATTCGGAATAGGCTGGTTCTAATCACTATCTAATAAGGCAATCTTGGTAGCCTGCGGGCATTGAGAACTTGTCAAATTTGACACAGTATACCTGGCAAGTTCGGTTGTAATGATTCCCCATCTTGATTATGATTTTTCATCATCAAAAATGTCAATGAATAATGCTGGCATACTAAGCAATAATTGAGGAATCAATGTTAAGGGGAATCTAATGTCCAAAGCGATGATGTATTTCGCAAATACAATGCCCAATTACCGGAAATGAACAGGTGATTAATAAACAGGTTAAGAAGGAAGCTTCAGGAGCACAGTTGCTTCCATATTCATCCTCAACATAACTATGACGGCAATCCCCTCATCTTCAAATCTCCTGGTTATTGGCCCAATCCAAGGGTCGGCTGTGTACATCCTAATCCTGTACTATCAATCCCTGGGGCTATTCGCCGAATCCGATAGTTTCGGATCGCAGAGTGACGAGAATACGGCCGATGAGAGGATCAAGCGAGCTGGAATAACGATGCAAAGCGAATGTACGTATGGAAATCATATTTGCAGCCAACATTCATTCAACTATTCTATGCAGATGAGCATCTGGAGTTAGACAAGTACAACACACCGGCTCATTGATGCTTGCAGCTATCCTGATCACACTGGGATTTCATAAGCTACTGATGGGAAAATGCAAGGGGTATGCGCCTTGTGTATTTTATCATTAATCCCTATTACTTTGGAACGATGTTTCATAAGGTAAATGAGCAAACGGCCAATGAAAAGGTAAACGCTATCTAAACTATCTAACGAAATCACTCATTACGCGAGGCTTTCATGCGTACGAAAATCTCATATTCTCTACTTGGATGAAACATTCTTCATGGATATGTGATGTTATCGAGTAATCAGCAATCTATATAAACCCACCGTCGTGTACAATATTCCTCACCACCACCATCTCCTCTCCGTTCAATCAACCTGCCTTTATCATGAGATCCTTCGCCGCCATCGTTCTTGGAGCTATTGCTTTCAGTCAACTTGCATACGCTCTTCCCCAAGATGCCGATGCTGGCGCTGGTGTTGTTGAAGCTCCCGCGGTTGAAGCTAAAGACTCTGTTCGTCTTCCAGGATTCATCAAGACATTCTACGATTACCTCAGAGAGAACATCTCCGCTAATGGCGAAGGATCTTTGGGTGGAGTCGGACAAGCCGGATACAAGAGTCGCTTTATCCCCGGCCTAGCTGGAGGACTCAAGGGTAACTTCGGAGCTACCGGTAAAGGAAAGCTTGATAAAGAAGGCGTCCGTGGAGATGGTGACATTGGTGGAAGCGGCTCCGGTGGTATTGGAGTTGGCAAAGGATACGGATTAGAGAAGACTAATGAATAATCCAGTTCCTTACCAGTTGGAATTTACAGAAGTCTCAGATCATCAGAAACTTGTATCAATGAGTCCCGTAAGAAATTTTACTCGACTTATTAATAAACTCCAAACCTTTCACCAAACCCAGCCTTTTTGGATGATATCGAAAACACCTAGGTGGGCGTGAGTCGATGTTGTAGGTAAGGAAATGCTAAGCTAGAGCCTTTCCTCGGCGTTTTAAGCCGTAAGCACTTTGGGTTGGAGCATTTTTGCCAGCTCTTTGAATCTCATGTCTCGTATCACCTTGGTTTCAATTGTATGTATGAAGTACATTTACGTAGTTCCTAATACACGCCAAGTTTAGTATTTTAGCTTGCCTTCACCTGGCGGGTACCAGTAACGCGCACTTAACCGCAATCCAAGTATCATAAGCAGCATATAACCAAGGGGGTTGAGTGGGGTTTTAGAGATCCCAAGGGTTTTTCAGTAAGGTTGCGAGTTATTTGAGGAGCAATGAGAGTTCGGTGCTTCCCGTTCATCTATTATCATTGATGCTGAAGCTGCTTATCAAATTATAACAATCCAGTAACTAGGACGGCTATTGTTTTTGCTAGGTTTTTTTTGCAGACTATGCTGTTGTTACAGAGTAAGGAGTCACGCGATGTTAAGTGACATCAACACATACAAAGACGACTCAGTAGCCCGGGAAAAGTAAAAGAGACAAATCACCAGACTCACAATAAGATATAATACCAATCAAACTATCAAATAAAGTTTGGCCAGAAGTAGGAAGAGTAGTAGAGACAATAATTACCTTGAATATATTTCTACAAGTCACCTTCCTAACCTTTTAGTAGATATTCTCACACTAACCTGTCGAATCTACGAGATAACATACACGTTATCTATTTACGTACTCTTTAAAGGACATTACTCTTCAAGTACATAACACTGTCAAATTTATTGCTTTCATAAGCTTCTATATATCTGAATTCAAGTAATATAAATAGTATCTCTAGTTATAGATCACTCTAATCATTTGATATTATACTGGATCGGCTATCACATTTCAAGGTATCAGTACGTGGATACGCTTAGAGAAGGCAGGCTCTCACAGGAAGTCCGAGAAGATTCAGATTGAGGTTGATAAGACGGTTACAATTTGTTGGAGATGGCCTGTTGGTGTTGGTTGAAGATGGATTGTTATATCCCCCTCTATTCGCATCCTTCCCATTCTTACTAGAGTTGTTTCCACCGCTACTTGAGTTGGTATCCTTGGGATTTCCGTCACCGTTGTTGTCTTTTGGATTGCCATTATTGTCCTTAGGGTCTCCACCATTGCTTGAGTTGTTGCCACCATTGCTGCTATCCTTCCCATCGTTATCCTTTGGATCTCCATTCCCTCCATTCCCGTTGCTGTCCTTGGGATTACCGTTGCCATTGCTATCTTTCGGATTGCCGCCGCCGTCTTTGGGGTTTCCATTACCATTACCGCCCTTAGGATTTCCGTTGCCACCATTGCCATTGCCATTGCCATCCTTGGGATTTCCGTTGCCACCATTGCCATTGCCATTGCCATCCTTGGGATTTCCGTTGCCACCATTGCCATTGCCATTGCCATCCTTGGGATTTCCGTTACCACCATTGCTGTTGCCACTGCCGTCCTTAGGACTTCCGTTGCCACCATTGCCATTGCCATTGCCGTCCTTAGGATTTCCGTTGCCACCATTGCCGTTGCCACTGCCGTCCTTAGGATTTCCGTTGCCACCATTGCCATTGCCATTGCCGTCCTTAGGATTTCCGTTGCCACCATTGCCATTGCCATTACCATTGCCGTCCTTGGGATTTCCGTTGCCACCATTGCCATTACCGTTGCCATTGCCGTCCTTAGGATTTCCGTTACCACCATTGCCATTGCCATTGCCGTCCTTGGGATTTCCGTTGCCACCATTGCCGTTGCCACTGCCGTCCTTAGGATTTCCGTTACCACCATTGCCGTTGCCATTGCCGTCCTTAGGATTTCCGTTGCCACCATTGCCGTTGCCATTGCCGTCCTTAGGATTTCCGTTACCACCATTGCCATTGCCATTGCCGTCCTTGGGATTTCCGTTGCCACCATTGCCATTGCCATTGCCGTCCTTAGGATTTCCGTTACCACCATTGCCGTTGCCATTGCCGTCCTTAGGATTTCCGTTGCCACCATTGCCGTTGCCACTGCCGTCCTTAGGATTTCCGTTGCCACCATTGCCATTGCCATTGCCATTGCCGTCCTTAGGATTTCCGTTGCCACCATTGCCGTTGCCACTGCTGTCCTTAGGACTTCCGTTGCCACCATTGCCATTACCGTTGCCATTGCCGTCCTTAGGATTTCCGTTGCCACCATTACCATTGCCATTTCTGTTACCGTTTTCATTGTTGTCTTTAGATCCATCGTTACCGTCATTACGGGAATTGCTACCGTCCTTTGAGCTTCCATTTCTACCATTGTCGTTCGCGTTTCCATTACCATCCTTAGAGCTCCCATTGCCATTGTTATCCTTTGGATGTCTATAGCCACCATTACCAACCCCAATTCTTCCTTTGAGGTTTTTGCTGTTTATAGTCTCACTTAAGCCTTTCAGGATATTATGTTCGCTGTCATCGGGAGGTCGTCTGCCATCTGAGCCCTTCATTCCCGGATATCTCCGGTTATTATCTTTTGGGTTTCTACCACCCTGATACCCGGGTCTTCTACGTCTTCTACTTGAAACAGCATCCATGGTTCGACTCATTGACTTGCTGATATTTCCAGAAATATCAGATGTTTTTGTGCTTATTTCCAAAAACTCATTAAAGTCATTTTCCACTGGCGATCTACGAATTCGTCGGACAGAACTCTTAGCTGCGGAGATCGACATACGTACAGGATGTTTCGAGTGTGAAGACTCGATCACAGCTGACTGTACCACCTCGAGAACAATAAAAATCGAGATAGCAGAAATGAACCTCATCTCAAGTAAATATTTGGAATCTCCGGTAACAAGTAGTCAAATCCCAATGGTGTATATATATATATATATACGTATATACTGACTCGCTTAATGTTCGAACTGAGAAGAGGGAATTCTAGAGAGTATATGGATCCTTGGTATGAAAGCGTTGTCTTGTTGGCCTAAAGTCACTTGTTCTAAAGTGAAGTGGAAGTACAGCTACCATTTTATACTGTTCGAAGCTGAGAAGCGCAGCGTTGATTGGTAAATGACTTTGCCTACGTTTGGTTCTTGAAAAACATTCATTCGGCATACATAGATATTCACCGACTAGTAAACATTAGTCAATAATTTTGCGGCACTGCAGGAGGTTGGGGCTTTGATCAGCTCCATGTCCGACTGTAAACAAACTAAAATGATCTACTTGGTATACCTCAAGGTTACCCCGCACCAGGGGTGTGTACTAACGATCTTGAAACATAGACTTGTCTGAGCATACTTTTCTTCCTTGGCAAAGTGAGGTTCACATATTTGGCCGAGCCCATGCTTGAGTAAACTTGGTATCTGACAGTTTGTAATCTTGTAACATCTGCTCTCTGCAGCCAATGGAATTTTTTGGTCTCCTATCCAACGTGTGTATTTACTCTGTAGGGGCAACCATCACTCTACAGGCACCCTTAGTTGCATAAGCACTACCGGAAAGCTATTAATACAAGAGGCTTGTCAGGGCTTGAAAATAGGCAGTTTACCCTCAACTATACTGTTTGTTTATGGAAAAATAGGAATGAAACGACCCACACAAGTGGAACCATAGCGGAGGCAGCCTAATTATAGATATTCAGCAACCATGCACTTTAACAACATGTACCTAATGGTAGAAATACAACCAAATCATCTGCCTGCTAGAAGCTGAAAAGTTGGATTTCCTGATTCTCCATCAAGATAATACACGTGCAGCAGTTTCAGAGAATCATGTTTGAATGATCGTCACTCAAAGAATATTCATTCTATTGAAGGTTGTACGCTATTCATGCGTACTCGATTAGTTGAATTCGATTATACAGAAAGAACTGCAACGTCTATGAAACTCTTTAGACTAATATATCCCGACAAAATATGGCCACTTTGTTTCCAAAAGTAGGAGCCTAGCGTGTAATCTGCTAACTACCGCATTCATCATAGTAACTTTCCATGGCTATTGGCAAGCTCCACAACGAAATCACAGGAATATGCGTGTTCATTAAATACCGGAAGTAGTTACAAAGAAATTCTGATTTCGACAAACAGCAAGCACCATAACTATACATTAAAATTATTGGAGCGTGCAAGGGAGAACTCAATCGGGCCATCACACAATGAGATCTGAGAATTACCAGGTTTGACTGTGAACTATTGAAAATTGAAACCAATATATGGTCTGATCATAAATCACACATCGCACTGTATTAATCACTAATTCACTTATTATTACCAACAACGCGAAGATGTTCTCACCAGGCTAATCCAACTTGTCATCTAAACAGATGCTCTGTTTATACGAGCAACGATTTACTGAGCACATAGGAATCACTTTGTTAAATTTCATTTCAAATCATCCCACTGGTCTCATATCGGTCGACTTCTAGATTCATAATATGGCTGCTTGGGTTGTGTGTTCGCTGACCCTCCTCATCACCTCAGCCCGATTTGACACTACGAGGGCCCATAGATCCAACAATCTTGTTGATCTGTCCTGCCCCCACACAGGGGTAGAGGTGGAATGTTTGTCTATAACTTCCAATCCATTCTCCCACTTGGATTGTATGAGGCCTGTAAAACAAGGAAAATATGTCTTAGCGCTGGTACCTTGTTAGAATGAATTTTGATACGGGCTGCGGATGGCCAGCACACCATTCAAACAGTTTGATTAAATCTCCATCTGTATCAGCCTGTGGGCTGGCCAATCACGACTCTACAACTCCCCATACACTACCTCAAGCCTTGACAATATGGCATCATATCGGCTCCTAGGCAACATGGACTACCGCCTATTTCCAATCCTGAGGCAACTCTGCTTTCAGCATGGGAGTTTTTGTCACAACTCCTGTGTCTCGAACTGAAATCCATCGTCTGTTAATCCTTCTGAAACATCACCTGGTTTGAGGTATTCAGGCTCCAGTGCCCACCGTAGATACGTGAACAATCATCTTGGGTAAGCAAATCAGCCGGTTTACAGCATGCCACACTAGACAATTATCTTCGTTGTTTTATGTGAGGCTCTCTTGGAATAATCGAAAATGGCGCAAGTCTATCCTAGTAGTCAATGAATGCACAAAACAATCCGGCATAATCACTTTATTTTTGAGAATCGGTTATGATCACTGATGCATGAGATTGCATCACAAGTTTTAATCGAATTGGCACCAAATCACTGAATCCAACCTTAGCTTATATCTAATTAGTGCATTTAATCAGTCGCCCTCTCATATATAATAAAGCAGTCCACCATCCCCTCTCATATTGTGGCTATTTACTCTTCTTCACGCCGAGTTTATAGTTTTTATATATTCCTTCTCCAAGACACAATCCCCTGCTTTACCAAAATTACCTATTATCAAATATACCTTCATGTCAGAAAAGTCATTTGCCGACCCTAAAGATGAAGTCGTGTATTGGAAAACCATGTACTATTCCCTAGAGAAGGAGCTGAAGGAGATACAGATAACTTCCGATGCTTTTCAGTCCTCGTCAAAAGAGCTCGAGGAAGAGTTGGAGCGAGAGCTGCAAGCGCTTGAAGCCCAAAACAATAAGCTGAGAAGTCAGAACCAAAGCCTCTTGCAAGAACTGGACATATTAACAGAGAAACGAAGAACTGCCAGTCTTGAGTCAAACTACACCATCGGCTCACTTCAGAAAGAGCTTGAAACGCTTCGTGATGGATACGGTAAAATGCAGCGTAAGGCTGTGGATCTGGAAATGGAAAATGAGGAGCTCGAAAATTTCAAGCGAGCGGCCCATTGCTCAATGGCAGATATGGAGGGGAAATCGAATGAAGCTCGTGAGTGGAAAGAAAAGTTCGAGCGTGAAACAAACAAGTGTAATCGTATGAAGGAAGAGATGCAACGACTCAAAGATGAACTTCGGGACCTTGAGAATGAGCTATCAGTAACTCGCTCCAACGCGCTCGTGTCCCCCGCGCTCAGTCCCACTCCTTCTAATCCATCACCATCCCCTACTCCCTATAGGAAAATGTGCGACAACTTGGACAATACTCCAGATCATCTACACTCACACAGCTCCACACCGCCATCACCTCTGCCAACTGCTCACAAGTTCGTCGATTATCAACGAAAAGGAACGAACCCTATGGCAACAATCCAGGAAATCATGGAGAGAGTGAAGATACTGGAGAATCGGCTGATATCATGCCGTTCCATAGTTAGCCCCTTGTTACCTAATCCTCGAGTTACCTACAATCCTATGGTCAAAACGACACTTCCAGCCAACTTCAGCCACCCAACGACGAGGGTCACCGGCAGACAATGAACAGGGCCGCTCACGATTTTGCCAGGTGTATTCTAGCTTTTTCTATATTTTCTTTATTGGACTTGTATATTTTGCTTATAACAAGACGATCTTTGTCTTCGGTGTATCACAGCTAGTGTATTTTACTCGAAGTTGACCTGCTCGAAAAGTATCCAAGGAAGCTCATTTGCTTGTATCTTCGCATATTATCGCTTGAGGACAGCAACCAATAGAATTTCTCCTATGTTTAGCCTTATAGATTTTTCATATATTTTGAGATGTTATGTAGAGCCGGGCCATTTCCCTTCAATGGCGCAATACTGACCTGTGGGCATTAGAAATCAGTCACAATTTTAGACTTTTTAGATGAGTATTGAGCTATATGACCAATTATTGCCATATATAGAAGTAAATTCCAATGTAACCCTAACAAATGTCATTTATCTGCCTTTGTTCTGCACGATGCAACCGCTCAATACTTGAAGATATCAAAGCAACTCAATATTAATTTGGTCATGATGCTGGTGAATTTAATATATCGCAGCCGTGCATGAATGTATCTAATTTAATTAACAGTTACCCCAAGATATCGCCTATCCTTGGCTCTTGATTAACTTGAATTCAATCAACAAGGATGCAAAATACGGGTGAGAGGTTAGTCCATGTAGAGGTACTTTAACGAATCTGTCTTTCGTCCACCCTCTCTAGTAACCGACGTTGACAAAACTATATGAATTCATCTGATATCATTGCATGCATAGACCTGCTCGGTGCTTTATTCTTAAATCGTTGTATTATTCGAGTAATTATCTCCAGCCTCTTTGGTATCGACTAAGCAAATCTAAGGGGGTGGTTATCTCTCTTGGCCTTGTAGCGGAGCTCTGTATCTTTCTTACGGGTGGATACGAACGAAGGGAGGGCGGAGCTTGGGTCATTCGTATAGCATATGTGACCAGATCCTCACTTTGGCATATGAGGGGGGAAAACGTCACTGAATCAGAAATCACTAAATTGTGTCATCGGTAAGTCATCACGAGGACCGTAGTTGCTATATAAGCCAAGTCTCAATTGTGTACCACACAAGAAACTCCAAGTTCATTCTACACTACAAATCTGCGTCGCCCAAAACCCACATAACGCCACTACAATGTATATACTTAGGGTTCGTGCTGGTACCAACACCGAAGTGCAGAATTTACCGGTGATCAAAGTGAATGACGAGAATAACCCAGTCATACTTGATTCTCCTTATTTTACAGGGCGACTAATTGTGCGTATACGAGATTACGAGGGAGTAACACCAGACGGTAGTAAACCTCTAAAGAACAGTCCGTATTTCGAAGGGAACAAAGATCAGTACTCCATACAAGTCCAAGGGCGTTTCAAACAGGAATGGAATGCTGACGATGTAGTGTTTGGCAACTCCTTTGACAATAAACTCAACCTACCATATGGTGCAGGAGTGGCACTTAAGATAGCAAAATGGATAGACCCAGGTTTGGAGGCGGACATTTATAGTGAACAGCCCTGGGCATTCAGTCCATTGCTGGTCACCATGAATGTTGTCAACGTCAAACCCGCTCATCAAGACATCCAGCTTTCTGAGGGCCTCATCCAACGTATCCAAGAAGACACCTCTTCTCTTTTGGAAAAACAATTGACTTCTGCTGAACGGCGTGATTATCTTTCCAAGGCTGAGAACCGAAAAGCTGTTAAGCTGCGAACTGATATGCTTTACCAATTCGACTTCTTCAATCCCTACATCAACTTCAATTCACATTCCTTGGTATTACCTGGATTTGAGCTAGATGTGATGAAATACTACGATGGCCAGGTGACGTATTGATCATTTCAACACTTTCCGATTGACATTTATTAACACGATTTTGCTTTTTAAAGCCTCTAAAGTATGTAGCGCAATCAAGAGATGGCAAAACCATCTTTTTTGTGGTTGTATTCGAGCTTGTTTCACAAGAAGAATTGGAGAGCGAGAGGCAAGCAGAGACAGATATCGTTGACAACGATATCGATTGAAGGGTGAACCACAGCGGCGTCGTATCCTATCACGTTGAGGTACTGTTTGAATGATATTGTTGATGATCGGAGTTCGATAGCGTGTATTCCACCTGTCGAATTACGTGTGGCTCTTGCTTTGGAATGCAATTTCTATGGCAAAAGGACTTTGAATGAATAGTAGATAAAACGAGATCTGGCGGACTGCCTTTGTACAAGAACCAAGCAAAAGATTAAAAGTTGGATTTCACCCGCAACCATTCCTTAGATATAGCTATAATGTGACTACCTTGTATTGCGATCACTGAATCAACAAAATGTTCATAGATATCGAAAGGGTGCACTGTGCTGAATTCGCCGTCTACTAGGAATTTTGTAACAATCTCTGGAATGTCCAACCTATCAATGATCAAAAGATCACATCTTTGTGTTGTTTGGAAATCCATACAGTATCAATCACAACTGCGCAAGGAATGTTTGGACTCAAATAACCAATTTACCTACGAGTTTGGCTAATGAAAAGCACGGTATCTTGTAGTAACCCAAGCAACCCTACAAACAGCTCCTCGCTAAAGCACGGATCAGTCAAGTGCATTGAGACACAAGACAAAACAACCCCTCATCCACTCACTTCACATCTTGCCCAAAATAACCATAAAAATTATCCACAACCAACATAGTTGGAAAGCGCGTCTCCTCGAGAAAAACATGCAAGGAAGCTAAAAAGACTCTCAACGTTCTAGCCTCCTTGATGTATCTATATCGCACGAATAGATCAGGTCAGAGCAATAGTGAGGGGGAATAATGCAATGGAAAGTTTCACTTGAAAGTAATCCTTCGTAGGGTAGAACTCCCTGTCGAGTGGTCGATCTGGTGGGCCAGTAATTCTTTCATTTGCTCTCTATCTTGAACGACGAAGAGTACCTCGTTTTCAGCGTTTTGAGCCAGATGAGTAAGACATGTCTTTAAGGCGAAAGAGGTTTTCCCACTTTGAAGCAAATTGGAAGCGTAAGAGAGGCGGTACCAGAGAAATACTTTCAGCACTCAGGGAAGAAACCGGGGAACCTACCATCGATCAGGACCCAATACAACGCACGAGGTGCCAGCGTATTCATACCCTGGGAAGCTCATGTGTGCGTTATAGATTAGTTGACAACGGTGGCCATGACATCAATTCTCTAAATCACCAATTATCGGAGGGGCCAGTTCAATGGTTGGATTGATGGATGAGATATTCCAACCCCAAAAATGCTGGTCGTAAACTAGATTTCAACAACTTGCATTTTGTTATGGAGCCTGTAGTATGTTTACCGCAAATACCGTGCCTTTATTTCGTGACAAGTAACTGTAGTTGCTTTTATCACAATGAAGTAATAGAATAGAACATGAGTGTCAGGGCGCCTAGATCTCACACCCTACCCACAATCGTATATATTTCCTATGCGATCAGCGACTATGTCCTATGCCCTTGATGCCGGTACTAAGACCTTAGGGTTACGGACTGGGAAACCCTTTGTGGCAACCTTGCTTTCAAGGCCTTTGACCCCAAGGAACGTTATAAATCCATCAATCGCCAAGGCAAGTACATGTGGCGTGGTACGTTGTAGCACATTCCAATATGCAAGTCATAACGGAACACATTCTTACCTGCTTTACTGGAATCAACACTTGTTGCTTATTGCCAACCCCAGAAATACGTAACCGTGTGTGTAATGTTTTTGAGTAAAAGCATCAAACGATCATTGCACTTTAGGGGATTGCGTTGAACATAGTGAAGTTTGGGGATGAGAGTCACCCATCAGTCCGCCAGTTCAAGTGGGAATTTAGGTTTCTTTTTCCAGCTGTGAAAGTGGGCAATATCAAGCGAATCAGGACAGTTGGCCCAAAATGGTCTTACGTATAAATAGTACCGTGACGCAAAAGAGCTATTGGCGAATCAGATGGATCCTGGCGTATTACCGTGATATCAGAGAGGACTCTGATAGTGGAGGCACTCATTCATACAGGTCCAGTGAGGAACCGGTGGGACTGTTTGAAGGGGTATATTAGTGAGCGCCTTGTATACGCTGATTCGAAAGCGTTGTTGATTCCATAAGAAGCTAATTTGCCAACTAACACAAATGGTTTTCTCTCCTATATATGATGCAGCCACTTCCAGATGTTCGTATCTGGCACTTGACACATTTATCGACTGAGAACCCAGGGCGGTTATACAGCATACATCCTGTTGAATAGTTCCCAGCTCAAGGTAGGCTGCCAGCGGCATTCTGGAGCCCAAAGGCTCTCAGCTTTTGATCGCACTAATTAAGGTCAAATTGCCCCCGTCACCATGGCAATCTAGATGCACACTTTCCAAGAATCGCCATCTCCCCTTAGTAGTATTAATAGCAGCGGAATCCAGCATTCTCCAGGTTTTGGCTACTGCATATTGATTTCTCTCAAAGCAGGTTTGGCGCCAGCGAAATAAATATCGTTGCATCTACAACGTTAATATTCCTGTATGGGGAATATGGCCTGGATTATCCGATCACCAGGCAGCCACTGGACCTTTCCATGCCATGGGCTCAGCGGGGGGGGGAGGGCCGCTGCTCCCGATGCAGCGGGTAGCTGTGGAAATCCATTCTGCATACAAGTAAACTCGTGGGTGCACAAACCGCAACAATTACGCCCTTGGGGGCAATAAACACTATTTCGGAAATTTATTCGTGGATATCGTAGCACAGGATATAGTCGAAGATGGGATCTGATTTAAGGGTGGCCACCAAAGAGGAACTAGTGTGATTTCAGATTTGGCTTGTGTCAAGAATTACGCTTCATTGCAATATGCTTTATCGACTGCATCCATCCAGACATGTTTATCCGCTGGCTAAATCTATTTTTGTACTTAATGAGACCGGATTCCGTGCGAAGATGATTGGTGTCCTCCCAGTGTGCTATGTAGCTTTTTCTCTCTGGAGCGCCATAAAAGCCTGGTTTCCGCTGCAGGCACCATAGAAGTTGGGATCTTCAGTTCCAAATTTTCACTGTAAACCTAATCTCCACGATGCGCTTTTCTTCACTCATCATCTTTGCTGCATCCCTTACCTTGACTCACGTGAGTAATGTAGGCGGCCAAACCACACCCAATCCTGCCCAGCTTGGATGCGGCAACAGCCCATCTCTAGTGCAATGCCAAGCTGGTTATTGTTGCTCCAAACACGGGTTTTGCGGAGCTACTCAGGATTTCTGCCAAACCAATTGTTTATTCCAGTGTGATGGCAAACCGGAGGCTTCCAAGGGACCTGCACCAACCGAAGGGACCTACATCCATCAATGCAACGTCCCAGGAACCTTTGCGATGACATTCGACGACGGACCCCATTTGACCCTGACCCCCAAGCTGCTGGATGTCTTGAAGAGCAAGAATGTGAAGGTGACGTTCTTTGTTCTAGGCAATATGCTTGAGAGTCCAGCTTCTCAGCAGCTGCTGAAGAGAGCCTATGACGAAGGACACCACATCGCCTCTCATACTTACGACCATATCTCCATCGATACCCGCATCATGTCTCCTGATCGGATCAAATCCGAAATGAATAGAACCGATGAGAACATCTTCAAGTCCATTGGCAAGCATGTCCGGTACATGAGGCCCCCTACTGGTGCCTACACCCCCGAGTCTCTCGAGCTCATGAAGTCTTTGGGCTACCAGGTTATCTACTGGAATCTCGATAGTTTGGACTGGAAGAACAGAGACTCCAACCAGGTCAGGGAGATCTATGTGAACGCTCTCAAGGGAGCTGATGCATCCAAGCACCAGTTCTTGGCATTGCACCACGACATCCACCCTTACTCCGTGGATATCGCCGCAGAGTTGATTGATATGGTAACCAACGCCGGATTCCGAATTGTTACTGTCCCCGAGTGCCTCGGCGACAAGCAGCTATACAAGGGCGACCCGGTTGATGGATCAGGCAGCTCCAACACCAACACCACCAGCGTCAGCAAGAACTCTGCCAACCCCAACCATTCCGGGTCCCTCTACGCCGGCGCCCTTCTTGCTGGCATGATGGCCGTTTTCGCGATGTTTTAAGTGGTGCTAGCATCCATCCACCAGCGCTGATTTGTATTTCATCCAACCCCGTCATCCAATATCCAATATCCATCTACCCGAGCGATCCACGTGTCGTAAGAAAATTCTCCTCATCCCCACGATCCTCCGATTATCAAGCGCCTGCAGTGCCAGGCTCTTCCTCACCGACCGCTACTTAGAATAGTGTCCAGCCGTCAGGATCAACGTCGATCCACCCACACACCAAGAATAAACTGAATAGTGGAGATTTTGTGACGTATCCATTCGAGTGGCATCTTGGTGCTAGTAACAAGTCCCGATGGAACGCGGGAAAACCCGATATTTCGTGGGAACCGATGTCGGTGCATGCATGGGGTATTTATTAAATTTACATGATGGCTGACTCATGAGAAGCAGACGTTAGTACAACGGTGGCCTAGACAGGGCCATCTTGTGGTGAATGTTAGTGGAGGGTCGGGCGGTGTTGGCTATATACATAAGACAGGGTTTCTGGGGAAATCCTGGTCTGGGTCGTGGGGGTTCAACAGTGGCGGATCGTTTGCTACATCCTCCGTTGGATAATGGGCGCCATGGTTGGAGTCTGGTGTATTCAGGATGTATTCGATGGACATGCGCTTGTTGATGGCCCTCTTTCCGCGTTGGAAGGGCAGGTAAAGTTCATGATAGACCCACAGCGTGCTCAAAGTGCTCCACTGATGCAGGATCGGTAATACCAACTGGGAACGAACGGTGGCGATCAGCCTTTCAATCAGAGTCGACGGTAAGATTGATCTGAACAGCGCGATTGATCGAGTTGGCTCCAGCTTGCTGAAAATCTCCAGACATGCTCGAGTTTCGGCGGCAAGTGCGCCCAGTTTGCGCAGGTAAGTGTCCATCAACGGCATGACAAATGCATCGTACGGCCGGCTCGGGGCGACGCAATGAAGTATATGCTCGACGCTGTTAACCCGGTGCTTCCACACCGAACACTCGTGTGGCTCCTCATGCTCAGTCCACAGCTTGTCCCAAAACTTGTTCAGCGCGAAATTCTTCAGGGCCGCAGGGTCGATGGAGGTCGGGGTCGGGGTGTCTGGCAGCTTGAAATCGTTGTTGGCTAGTATCTTGAAGGAATACTGAATCTCCTCGAATACTTGGATGCTTCTCATGCCTTAAATCAAGTTTACGCTACTGTCGAGCCAGCCCCAGTCCCGCCATTATATAGGCGACTGCCTGCGACTCCGATCGGAGCATCGACAATCCACATACGCCAGCTTATCTTCCGCTCATATCATGTCCAGTATCCAGTGTCAAGGCCTATCTGTCAATCACGCATGTGACTTGATAGTAAGCTGTACCATCCATTGGTGTTGGTTGGATATCTTTGGAGGTTCGTAGACTTCCGGCTGGTACTCTATCAACAATCTCGGGTGTATCAGGATCTGGATGATCGTACCCGGATATTGGGTTCAGTTTCACTCTGCTGGGCCCGCTCCGGAATCCCCCGAGTCCTTGCTGCAGAGGAGGCTGGTTTACGCAAAACCATTGGACACTGGGGTGCCAACCACATCGTATTTTTCGTCCATATTGGAACCAAGTCGCCCCGTGGATGGCGATATCCCGGAGAAGATCGGGCTGAGGATTTGCTTCCCAAGGCTTGGTGAAGCGGAATTCCCAGTTATCACTATCAGAAGTAAGCTCACCACGGGATGCAGATTGTTGTGTCACGCCGGTGGGTCGCAACACGCGGGTACCAGTTCGTTTCAGATCTTCTGCTGCAAGTCTCCGTCCTATTACAATGCACTACACCCATGGCTTGACCCCAGGTGTCTAGCTATTTGCTAATCACTTGTTTGTGGAGGGCTCGTAATCAGGACCAATCGAGCCCTGTACGCAGAGATGGCTACAACGGACCTAGCCTTCAAGGCCGGTCAGCGTTGTATCTCGGAGCCCGACGCACGTAGTTGTTGGTACGGCCACCACCACTGCCAAGCAACGACTTGTTTATGCGAAGTGTGGGCCCGCTTTATTACAATTACAGTAGGGGGATTTTTGATGAGGCCGCAGGATGTATGGATGTTGATGTGGTTATTTGGCCAGATGGTCGCATCTGAATTTCCGGAATATTGTTGTCTAACTTGCCTGGCTTAGTGGGTGAATTATATGAATACATTAATGATGGTTAAGGGCCCAGTTCGAGTTAGTGTCGTAGGGCTGGATGGAAGCTGCTTATTGAAACGGATGGATATTGGGGTTAATTCATTGCCCGGAGGGTAGTTAATGTTCGGAGAGTTTGGGATTTGCGGGTTGGTTGGCCGGATAAGGTCCACTCTAGTAATTGCAAGCTCGAGAGGGATTCCGTGGATATATAGCTCATAAGGGCTACACTTCTGCGTGTAGATAATCGCCACCAAATCCTTGCAGGTTTAATGAGGTTTAGAGCGGACGAATTTAATGGTCCAACGTTGTCTCCCCCGGTAAAACGGGTTTCGTTCCTCCAGCCAAGCGATGATTTCATTGACAGGACACCGAAGGAGCGGAGTCAAGGGTGGGCTTCTCCTCGTAGAGCTCATTCAACCACCTGTCATGATCAAACATGAAGTCGCCACCAAGTTCCCTCAAGAGGTTCTGCTTGCCAATGTTCTGCCACAACTGTTCTTGGTAGTCCCCGGAGAGGACCTTGATTCTTTTCACCAGTTTTGCCTTCAGAAAATTGCTCGACACTGACCAGAAGAAGCGAAACCACTGGGGTGGATTCAGGATGAACACCGAGCCAAGTTTGACCGGGATCTTATTCTGCACGCTGTCGAAGAGAAGCTCTATCCTTGTCCGGTCCCGATTTGTCTTGGTCCCACCTTCCAAGCAAACGATCAGGCAAACCCCCTTCTTTTGACTCTCCTCGAATTGAACGATGTTCTCCAACACGAACCAGATGCTGCGTAATGTTTCTAGATCGCTGATCTTCCCTTCTATCATTCTATTGAAGAAAATGACGATGATCGGGCGGCCCTCCAGGTCTCGCGTATTTGGCATGGCGATGAACTTTGTATGTAAGGGGACCTGCACTTCGCGAGGAGTCAGGCTAGGCGGTCAGAGGAGCCGAGTTAGAGAAGCAGTTGGGTGGTAAGGGGGTTTGGTTGGGCTGGCTTACCGAGTGTATAGGCCAAGCTTCTCAGTACGGAACTGCCAGTATTGCTGGATTAGCTTGGTGGCCGATTTGACGTTGTTCTCCTTGTACCTTAGAAACGGTAACAAGAAAGCGTTCAATTCTAACGGGGTCGGGTAATGAGTCAGTATGTCTTTTCCAAACGTCGTCAACGCCACGGAATTCCTTAACAATTCTAAAGTTGGTTGAGGCTCCATTCTAAGCACGGGCCTCTCTCTAATGTGGTGTATGGGTGGGGGTAGGTAGGGGTAGGGGTGCGGGTAGCGTGAGCGCGAGTGTGGGTGTGGGTGTGTTCTATAAAGCCGGGTTGTGAAACGAGTCACTGTATTGGGTCCAGGCGACCGTCGGTTTTATACCATGGAGAATATTTAAGGATGCAGTTCTAGTGGAGATGGCGGAAAGGCAATCCATTGTAATTTCCCACCAGATTTCGCAAAGTGCATGAAACCACTTGCGTCCGACATGATTGTTCTGGACAGTGTGGGGACGGGACGGATATTTTCTGGTTGGGCCAATGGTTTCCTGGAGTTCCGGCCCGTTTGTTGTAGGCGGTGGAATTCATGGGATTCCCCCCTGATTGTCAAAATTCTCCTTCCATTGGGACTGGAAATAATGGGGATAATGGCACAATGGGCTTGGGCAAATGCTAAACTCCATCGTGCTCCTTAGGGCCGTGTGGTGGGATGTGCTGGCTGTGGATCATAAGGCCCTAAAGGGCACGATGAAGATCAACCAAGTATCCCTGTAAGCGGCTCGTTTCAAAATCCTTTTTTATCAACACAGATCCGGGTTTGGGTTGGTGATCTTTGCTACTGAATGGTTGTTCGTCAATATAACAGTAAGCACCCTTTGTTCAAATCCATGTGTAAGCTTCCATTGTAAATTGATTTTAAGCTTTGTTTGTACAATTGCCATCAGTTACTTAGAGCGGTTGTGATCTTGGAAGCACTCAAAAATCTCACTATCTACCAACTGGTTGCCAACTCTGTATACTGCTTCCTGGTGATTTTTGTTTCTTCAACTAGGCAACTGGTGATAACTACTGTAATGTGCCAGTATACCTCCAAATCATCCATAGATATGTTGGCTAATTGGAACTTTGAATGCTATTGTTATCTGGTGTTGGCCATGAATCAGCAATTATATACATTAAGATTGTTGAGGAGGCAAGTATTTACACTTTTACTTGGCTTTGGCATAGCAACTATGTAGAATATCCCAAGAACAAGTGTGCAAAGTCAGGGGGTCTTTGGAAAACTTTGATATTGTTTGTGTCATGGGTACCTGATATTTTGGTCAGTACTCTGAGATTTGTATGCTACAATCTACATGGCCAAATAAATGGAGTAATCAAGTGTAAATTCAAAATTTACAATTTCACAGTGATATTTAGGGGCTGATTGTTTCAGTGTATTTAGGAATTTTGGTGAATATGTATGCTCACAACACTTTTTCCTCACCTAAATATTGATATTAATTAAGCCTAGTTGCTATACAAGCAATCATGTCTGCATCCAGCTAATGGTTGACAAGAGAGCCTCTTAGTATAGCATCAGTAGGGTTGTGCCTAAAGCAACTTGGCTATTATCTAGAGCTTCACAGTCACTTGCTCCATTGGACCATGCAATGGTGTGTAAAATGGGTTGTAAGTGTTTTGGAGATATTGGGCATGGTCAGGAAGACAACAAGAATTTGTGGCTTTTACATAATGAGATGTTGAATGTCATAGCAGTATTTACACTTTTGCATAGACTGGAAAGAGCAAACTTATACAATATATTTATCACAATTTAAAGAGTATATGTGTAGAGCTTGGAGTTCATTTAGGTCATGGATACCTAATATCTTGGTGAAATAATTGAAGTAGATATTGATCAGCAATCTGGGCAGAGCACTCTTGCTAAGAAAATTAACAAAAGGCCAGCAGAATACCATCATATTTTTGTTGACAGAGTCTTGGAGATGTTGGAAGTGATTGGGGGAACAAGTAGATTATGTGATTTTCACTTTTCTATTGATCTCCAGGACCTTCTAGAACATCATGATTAGTAATCACTTAGCCAGTGAGAAAAGTATATAAGGGAGGCAATCCCTCAACAGTAAATCATCATCCCTTTTATGAATATACCAACTTGTTGATTAGTGTGATTACTGCTACCTGCTGCTACCTGAATTCCAATCCCAGACCACAGGCCACTCCCAGGAAACTGTGCTGACAGCTAACTGACCTTGGAGGCATTACTTGTGAGGAATACTCAGAATAGGTTTCTTTTACTATATTTTATTCTTTCCCAAACTTGTTCTTATACAGGCAAAGATACTTTTCTGTCTTTGTAACTATTGACCACTGCTGCACTCATATCAAGTCCCTGCTGGTGGAGTTTACAGTTGTTTTGACATTGGAAGCTTTAGTACATAGCCATCTCAAAGGATGATGAACCCAGCACATACTTTTGTTAAGATGTCAACTAAGTTGGGGATTATAGCTCAATAGTTTTCCATTGACAAGCTTGTGGCTTTATTCCCCTTGACATTAGAGTGGAGACAGAGCCCAAGTACTCCTAGCAAGCTTTTGACAGAGGTTATTGCACCTAGTGAACACTCCACACTCAAAACGCTTGAGAAGTACTAGATGTATCTCTCCCTTGGACTTATACACCACTACAGTGTGGGTTATTACTGACTGTAATTGGTGAGTGGGAGAGCTTGTAGGTCAAGTCAGTACCACTTGATTCAGAATAGCTTCCAATAGAAGGTAGCAAGGTAATAAAGACTTGTGTTTATTCTGTCCAAATCTTCCTGTCCTCTCACTTGGTTCAATTGGATAGATATATATATAACACTTGGGGGGGGCTTAGATAATAGACAATGTGTTATAAAATAGGGGTGTGAGCACCTTCCTGTTATGGTAAGTGTTCTAACTAGATAAGGGCAGGGATAGGAGGGAGGACATGTGGGGGAATCATAGGGAGGATACTGGGGGACTTTGGGTAGGACACTGGGGAGAACTCTTGGGTAAAGAGTGGGTACTACATTTAGTACTCACATACAGCACTTTGACATGATGGCCATATACTGTTATCCTGCTGGAAAGCATACAAAATTTATCCAGCAATGGATACAGGTAGCTATCAGGGTTGAATGGTGATTTAGGCCTATATACCAGTGCGACTACCATCAGATTTCTGCTCTGATACTCTAAAATAGGTGGCAGATTCAGGTTGATGACAATCAGTGGCCAGCAGGATCTGCTGGTAGTGTACTTGTTTAATGAGAATCTATCAGGTATTAAGGCAAAGGCATGGTCATATATACCTTCAAAGTAGCCCTTGCTTCTTAGCTGTTTGTAATGTTTGCCATCAAATATATTAGATATGTATGCACATGATTGAAGCTGAGTGTGGTACTTTATAGCTTCACAACATTTGTTGGACTGCATGAGCTTCTTTAGATAAGGTATTACCAGAATACATTGAGAGTGTGGGCAATGTTTACCCCCAATGGTGGTGGATTCCTGACAAGTTCTGCACCTTGCAATGGTGGCATTTTCTGATGTGAATGCTATGTAACTGTTAACACAAGAAGCAGTAATATATCCTCAAACCCCCCATTACTGATATTGGTGGAAATGTGCCACTTCTCTAGTAACAACATCACATTATTCACCAGTAGATGAATTACTGGACTCACTTGACTTCATAGAGTACCCTTGGCATTTTTTCCATGGGTGTTGTCTCATTGCATAATGGGATTTTGCTAGGCTCATGCAGGGTTCTGTTGTTAGGGTAGATATGCTCACAACTCATCAGTGAGCCTGCCTCTTCAGAGCTATCACACTGCATGCCATATTCAGAAGACTGGGGTGGGCCTAAAGGCATCACAAACTCACCTGCCTCAGTTTGTGCAAGGTGACAAGTACAGCCAGGTGCTGTTATAGAAGTATCAAGTGGCTGGCAAGATATTGTGGGTACAGTAGTGACTGGTGAATGGTGAAATATGACTTGTGTGGCAAAACAGTAGCTGTGATCCTTGTGATACTTCCTATGCTGTCTGCGTGCTTCATGGCTGAGAGGCTTGCTACAATAGCCACATGATCTTTTTTCTCTTCTCTTATGGTGTAGAATCAAAGTAGTCTTGTCCATGGGGCAAATATCTTGACACTCAACAATACAACACTATTATATCATTTTTTTGTCAATACTCATGTAAATTTAAGACAGTCTTGTATCTGAGATATTACGCCTACATGAATGTAAGGTTCAATGATGACCCACCATAGTAAGCATTATCAATAAAGTTGTGGCACCACATACACACATATATGTAACACCATTTACCCTTTGCTTTGACTCATTTCCATATATATGCCGCCAAAAAAGCAAAGTTGTCTGGTTTCCAACAAAGCCCTACAGCTGACAGCAGCAGAAGAATGGCTGGACAACAGCTTGCTTTGACATTCAGTGCAACAGGTGGGGCTACAACCAAAAAAGGCCCTGTGGACAGTGTGCCCACTGAAGGCAATAATGCAGACTCCTCAGGCACTCAGTCAAGTAGGCAGTTGGGATTCTCTGTGGAGCTGCAAGCTGACTATAATGCTGAGGCAGATGAGAGTGTAGCAAAAGCAGTACTTTCAGTTAAAGACCAGCAAGTGGCCATCATGTATCACCATTACCTGAGTTAGCAAGCATGTTGTCAGCTACCAGTAGGCAGGATTGCTCTTCAACAATTTTGCACCATGTGGGACAATCTTGCACACTATGGCACAATCTGACACAATGAGTTTGGCACAGATAAATGGTAAAATCCAGTATTTGGCTATGTTTCTTTAATATAAATGGTGATAAATGCAAATCACTCTATAAACTAAACTGATACTTACCATTTTGGTTACCATCACTCCAATTGGATGGTATCTCAGTGGTTAATTGGTCCAAAAGTATCCTGCTGCTGTCAGCCCCCAATTGGCTCTTTGACCAATACACAAGCTACCAGATTTGCCATCAAATGTCCCATTTTGCCCATTGAGCAAGTAGATTCTTGATCCTAGTGATTGGACAAGGTGTCATAGTTAGCACTCAACCAATTGGATAGGTGCAAAACAGATCAAATGATTGTACTGGTGCTACAGATGATGTATATATATGCAGGGTGCTTATTTATAGGAGTTCTGTCTCAAATGTGAGACAACCTTGGTATTACTTATATCAAAAACTTAGTGATCACTGATTTGTGATGGCTTGATTAGGATTGAAAAAAAAATGCGTTGATTGGATCATGACAAATAATAGCAATTCAATGCAACTGCATCATCTTCTCCTAGGTTTTTTTGCACAGGGATTGCTACTGAAGCATTTGGTTGTGATTCACTTTGCACACCTATACTACATCCCTAACAATTCCACTTAATTTCAGATATATGATCCTGTGACTATTCCCATATAGTCAAGATCAAATTAGCTCATTTACCAGATATGGCAAAGGGGGTCAGCACAAATTGATGAACAGAAAATCAGCCAATTAGTGAAAAATCAACTTGTTTTTGGCCCAAATCATCCCAGTTCCAGCAAAGCCATCTGACTTTGAGGGGTGTTGATGAGTTGATGTGCATTTCAGAAGCCCATGAGGCATTAAGCCCATGATTAAGCTGGCCCATAGGAACTTGGACATATGTGAGCCTGTGAGATGTTATAATCTACTGCCCAAATGTTTAAGTTAGTTGAGTGTTTAGTCAAATCAATTGGTGTTATGCTTGTTCTATCAATATGTAAGTGTTATCTATCAAATTAGTAGTATTAATCAGCACATAAATCAGCAGATCCTTATCATACAGATAAAGATATATTAAGTAGGGTCTAATTGGGTGATGACAACGCAATCAAGTAAGTCATCAGCCACAACCTACATTAGGAAATACAGTTAGTCAGTAATTGATCTGGCAAGATGTATATAAGAAGATGCTGGAACCTCAATAATAATCAGTTCAAGCTTTGGTGAATACAAGACTAGCTAAACCCCCTATTCCTCTACAACTCTTATATCAAGACTTGTAGCAAGTGCATTGTCCTTCAGAGCATAGAGATAATTCATGATAATTACTGATGACAATACAAGCTATATATTGGTGTAAATTCTGAAGACCAAAGGTAAGGCTCTACAGACATTCAGGCACTTCAAGAACATGGCAGTTGCACAAACCAAGTGTGAACTGAAGGCATTTTGGAGCTAGATTGTACCAATGAGCTAGATAGTATCATGCATTTTGTGATATTTTAGAAACTTGGGCAGCTAAAATCAGAATGCTACTGGTTTTGAGCACCAAATGCATGTCTTCAGCCCTTCTGTACTTGTAGACACCATGCACAATACTGATCCCACTCAAAAGGTTAAAAAATCAGTTATCTCCAGGGCAGTCAGTCAGACATAAGGGCTGCATTTGCACAAACATGTAGCATTATTTTTCATAATCTGTATAGGTAACTTTGCCTCTCTGGCACACAATGTCCTTATTAGGTATTCATGGCTCAATGTGCCACTATGCAATGGAACAAGTCTAATGTATAGTGGCAATACCCAGACTCTGATCAAGAACACAGACCCTGTATTTGACAAGAATTCCAATTAGAAAGCCATTGAGTATACTGGCCAGCTACTTGACAATGCAATCACCACTAATGAAGAAGACATGTACCCAGTACAGCCAGCTATCAGAGAAGATTCCCCCAAATCCAGAGCAGAGTAGATTAACCCAGTCAGGAGATCTGCCAGGATAAAAAAAACCCCTAGATCCTTATGGCTGACTTCCAATGAGCATGAAGAAGCTTATATTTTCTTATGTGCTAAACCTCAAAATCTGTAACAGGCATGCAAAGTCCAGATGCTATTATGTTGCAACCAGCTATGCAGGAGCATTACCAATCACTGATAAAGGCAAAAATGTGGGAGCTGTAAGATACAACAAGTGTGAGGAAGTCAATATGATGAAGATGGCTTACATAAACAAGATAATCCCAAATGGTCACATTCATAAGTACAAGGCAGGATTGGTGGCTAAAGGTAATTCCCAGAATAGGGACTAGATCTTGAAGAAATAATTGCCTCAGTAGCCAACATTAGTGCCAGTGGGACAGCTCCAGCCCTGGCAGCTGTACAGAGTCAAAATCTACCCAAAATGAACATCAGAATGGCCTTTCAAGCAAGGATTTGAAGGAAACTAAGTAAATGGAGCTCTACAAGGTGGAAGTGATACAAAAGGTGTCCAGACTCAGGAGATTGTTATATTGGCCAAAGCAGGCACCTAAAGCATGGTATATATAGATTGACTCACATCAGGATGAAAATGGGTTGATATGAAGCTCTGCAGTTCACAATATATATGTGAAATAGCTTAAGGGAGAAGTGAATATACTGGTTCTTTGTATGAGCAACTTAATAGTGGCTATAAGGGACTAGGAGACCTTTGATCAGGTAAATTTAGCCCTTTTCAGCAGGTTTAGATGCTATATCATGGAAAATTGAGCTTTATTTTTCAGATTGAGGTCTAATTTGAAATTTTTATGTAGTAATTGCACAGAGTCAGTCCAAGTACAAGTCAAATATTTACAGTATAGCATAAATATGGTATTGGGATACACTGGTGCAACTAGTAAATAGAAATTTAATGGTTAAAGCAACTAAAGTTAAGGTAGGATTTTGTTTGACCTATACTCCACTAGTGGGTATGAATCCCTACATACTGGTGCAGCTATCACTTGGAATTGCAAAAAATAAAAACTGTGACACTCTCTATAACTAAGGGAGAGTGTGTTGCTGCTTGTCAAGTAACTAAGGGGGCTATAAAGTTACAAAATTTACTCAGAGTCTAAGGTATTCATTTAGATTAACCAACTTGTGTTTACCTTGTTATTCTACATTGCATTTTATAGCCTAGAGCCCTACTGATGATGCCAAAGCTAAGCACACATATTTACAACATCACCACAGGAGGGAAATTTAAGAAAAGTACTTAGTCAGCATAGTCTGCTGCTCAGGTTGCAGATATATAGACAAAAGCATTTACTAGGCCATAGCTTGAGGAGCTCAAAGAGAGATTGAGGCCAAGAATTCATTTGGTTGAGGTGAGTGTTGAAATATATGATTATCTGGCATCATTCTGGAGCTGAAACTACACTGGACCATCTGATATCATTCTGCAACTAGAAATTTACTTAACAACCCTGGACTAGTTTTAGGTACCCTATGGCCAATTACAGCCCTAACTTTGCCACTGCCTTCAAGATTTATGATCCCATGGTGATCCTTATATAGTCTAGAACTAATTAGCACCTTTACCAAACATTAAGTATTAGCCCTTGCACTGCTACTGAATGCTCCTGTGTATTGAGAAACCCTCCTAACTTGGAGTTACCATTGCATTACTTCCATAAATGTGTATTTACTTAACATTCCAACCAATAAGGAATAGCTCAAATATTATCACCATATCTGGGTAGGTCCCATATATCTTAACACTTCTTGAACTGATACTGGTAATGTATATGAGTACTTATGCAGTAGTGTATCAGCATCAACCTAGCGATTTGTGAAATAGATCCAAACTTATTTGGTAATTGAAATCTCCATTTATCATGCCTGATGCATTATGGATTGCTTTTACATGGATCAGATCATATCAGTTGCAGATATTTTGTTTAATCAAAGACCAGTGAGTAATTTATTATCAAATACACCAAGTTGTTGTTTGAGGATGATTTTGTGACAAAGAGATGGAATGCATTATAATTGTTGGAAATCTAAATACAATACATGTAAAATCAGATCATCCAGCCTGAGAGTGCCAAATTGATGAAACTTACCCCTTCCACTCACATACTACTGTTGAAAATGACTTACTCATCTGAATAGCCTTTAATTGTTAATACAATTACCAATACTGCAAAATATGTTGATACTTTGCAAGAAATCTGCACCAAAACTGAAGACTATCTACCCCAATCCACTCAAGGAGACCCCTTATTATACTTCTTTGCTATTACATGTACTATTGGCCTAAAACGTTCCATCTCACCATCATTTGCATCTAACATCCTTGATGCTTTCATTCCTAGCTGAGTGGAAAGGAAAACCACCTTGAACAGGGTATGAATAATGCCAAGCATGCTTGGAATACTAATTTCAGTAGTTCCAATAGAGCTCTGTACATAAAAGCACTCAGTAGCAGGTTCCAAATCAGGTGTATGTGGATATCTTACTAGTGGGGACTCACAGACCTGCCAAAGGGCAGAGGAATTTAACTCTGCCAAGCACAAGGCACCGTGTATTAAGCTTGTGTTGCAATCTAAGAAGTGATTTGAATACAAGGAGCTAATCAAGAAATAGTGATAATAGCTAAACTGTTGTTTATTCATAGAGAGGAAGAGTATTGACACCTTTGTAGAAGCAATACAGCTGTAACACTAAGTAAGGAGGTTTTCTTAACAATCAGGAGCATTCTGTGACAGTGTCAGGGTTGGTACATAAAGTTTGGTAAAAAGTGCTAATTTGGTCTTGACTATGGGGAATAATCATAGGCTCATAGATCTGAAGAAACTGGCAAAGTTGACGCTGCATATTAGTCTGACAGTAACCAAGACTAGTCTAGAATTGTAGAGTAAATTTCCAGCTGCTGAATGATATGAAACAGTCCAATATTTCAACACTCCCCCCAACTAAATAATTTCTTAATCCTAATTCCTCTCTGAGATTCTTCAATTGTGGTCTAGCTATTGGTTTTGTCAATATATCTGCTACCATTTTGTCAGTTGAACAGTAAACTAGCTCTATATAGTTATTGTCTACAGCTTCCCTCACAAAGTTGTGTTGTAAATCTATGTGCTTAGTTCTGGCATGATAAGCATGATTTGTAGCTAATGAAATACAACTTTGATTATCTTTGTAAATACATATTGGTTCATCTGAATTAAACCTTAAGTCTTTGAGAAATTTCTGTAGCCATATAGCCTCCTTAGTTGCTTGGCAGGCTGCCATACATTCAGCTCCAGCTGTTGATAGGGCCACAGTTGGTTGTTTCTTGCAATTCCAATTAATAGCTGCACCAGCATAAAGAAATACATACCCAGTGGTAGAGTGTCTGTCAATCAGATCCCTACCCCAATCTGAATCAGTATAACCATCAAATAATTGCCAATTAGCTGCTCCAGAGTACTCCAGTACTATAGTTTTGGTACCTTGTAGATATCCAAAAATTCACTTAACTGCTGTGAATTGATCTGAACCATAATTCTGTATGAATTGACTGATTATTCCAACTACCACTGCAATATCTGGACATGTATACACCGTCAAGTACATCAGGCTACCAACCATTGACTGATAGGGAAAGCTTGGTCCATATTTGAGCCATCTTCACCAAAAACTGGCTGGAATTTGCTCAATTTTAGATTATTGTTCATAGGGGTAGCTGCAGGTTTGCAATTTTCCACTTTGAAGCATCTAAGAATGTCCCTGAAGTACTAAGACTGACTCAGCACAATTTTCTGTGTAGGTTTGGCAAATTTCACTTCAATTCCAGGAAAATAGCTCAATTCTCCATGATCTTTCATCTAAAGCTTGATGAAGAGATCTGATATTGTCTGTTTAAGTGCCTCCTGGTTACTTGTAGCTATTATTAGGTCATCCACATACAGGACTAGGATGATCACACTCTTTTTGAGCTGTTTCACATATATACTGTGATCTGCAGTGCTATAAATGGACCTCATCTCCTCAAGATGTGTGTCATTCTTGTTATACATGCTCTAGGTGCCTGCTTAAGCCCCTACAATAAATTCCTGAGTCTGCACACCTTCTGGAGGTCTTTTGGATCAATAGAACCTTCTGGCTGCTCCATATATAGAATTTCTAGCAAATCCTCATTTAGAAAGGGTGTCTTGATGTCTATTTGATGTAGATCTAGACTGTGTTCAGCTGCCAGGGCTAGAGCTGTCCTAAAGGAGTTAAACTTTGCAAATGGAACAAATGTTTCCATAAAGTCTATTCCTTGGATCTGGGAATAGCCTTGAGCCACCAATCTAGCCATGTACTTATCAACAATGCCATCTAAGGTCATCTTAATCTTGTAGACCCAACTACATCCTATTGGCTATCTCCCATTCAGTAAATCTACCAGTTCCCATGTTTTTGCCTTGATTGATGACTAGTACTCCTCCTGCATAGCTTGTTGCCATAAAGTAGCATCTGGACTTTGCATTGCCTGTCCCAGATTCTGAGGTATTGCACATAAGGCAAGATAAGCTTCTTCATGATCATTGGAAGTCTGCCACCAGGATCCAGGGGTATTCCTTATTCTGATAGATCTCCTAACGGGGATAATCTGCTCTGATCCGGAACTGGTAGAGTTATCTTCTGTATCTGGCTAAATTAGGTAAGTATCATCCTCATAAGTGTTGAATGCATCATCAGGCAGCAGGCTAATGATTTCAGTGGCTTTCTGATCTGAGTTCCAATTTAAGAAGTGCTTTATATATAAGGAACTTATCAAGAAATAGTATTAGTAGCTGAACTAATGTTTGTTCATAAAGAGAACCAGTATTTGTACCTTTATAGAAGTAATAAAGTTGTAACACCAAGTAAGGAGGGTTTCTCAACATTTAGGAGCATTGTGCAACATTTTCAGGGTTGGTACATAAAGTTTGGTGAAAAGTATTAGTTTGATGTTGACTATGGTGGAATACTCCTAGGATCATATATCTGAAAAGACTGGCAGAGTTGGGGCTGCATATTAGTCCTACAGTGACCAAGACTAGTTTAGAATTGTCAAGTAAATTTTTAGCTTCTGAATGATACACAATAGCTCAGTATTTTAACGGTTCAAGCACTTTCTGACATTGAGGGTAATAATATCTGGTTTTGAGGACCATTTCTTTAGTAGGTATGATAAGATTCACTAGGTAGAGAAATATTGATAATTTGGTAGAGGGATAATGTATAGCAGATTTCACTCATGAAGGAGAGGATTGTCAGAAATTCAGATGTATCACAGCTTAAAGGAGATCAAAGTACAATGTACTTTGCAAGAAGTAAAAGCTCTACAAAGTGATATTTAATCATCTCAGAGTGAGAATAGAGCATATGTTTGGATATCTGAATGGATTCATCATGTTGGCAGGTAACTGCAATAACTTGCTTCATTGTAGTTTACTAGCCATGAAGCACAGTTGTAGAGGAGTACAGAGTTTAGCTACTATTGTGTTCACTGAAGCATGAACTGATTTTTATTGAGGCTCCAGCAGTTGTTAAAAGAACTTGGTCAGATCAATTGCTGACTACTTGTATTTCCTAATGTAAGTTGTGGCTAATGGCTCATTTACTTATATCAACCTTTGCTAATCAGATAACGCTTGATATTTCTATTCATATATGTAAAGGATTTGCTGATTCATCCCCTGACTACTACTACTGATTTGATAGATAATACTGATACAGTGATAGGCTAAATATGAAAGTAATAGATTTAACTAGAAGCTGATCTAACTTCAAAATTCAAACAGCTGATTATAACATTCTGCCCTACTTAAGCTAGGGGGGGGGGCTCCTGAATCTCTTTTCCTATGGTACTAATATCTTGGAGGTATAGCATTGTCAATAAGTCTTGCAGTCTCAAGTCTGTCTTGATGAGCAAAGTCTTCTTGGATATTTCCTTGTTTGTTTACTAGTTATTAAGTTGCAAATGGACACTATTTCATGTTCTTGTATGCTCCTGTCAATTGTGGCTCAAACTTCTGAGTGTTCTTTAGTAGCAATGAAAAGTTCCCAGCTGCCAAAGCCTCTGCAATATACTCTTATCAAATCCCTGCTTCATCTTTTGTGCACTTTGGATATTTTGGCCTGTGCCTCCTAATGTTTTTGATTGAATTGTTGGTGCTTACTAGGCTGACCAAGTTCATCCTTCAAGCTTTCAGGAAGTTATGGCTGTGTGAAATTTCCTGGAATCCTTGATTCTAAATAATTCATCAAGCTGCTTAGTGACTCCATTAGTACTGGCATAGTATGCCAGAGCTTTCAGCAGTTAGATCTGTTACATTTACAGGTTGAGTTCAAATTTTTTTTCCAAAAAGCTTGCTCCACTCTCAGGTAAGAGCTTATTAGGGCACTCAGACTCATCAGCATCTCATGGTAGATGAATCCTGCAACTACCAGTTTACCAGCTACTGGTACAGTTCTAGCTACTGGCCATTTGGTGTTATGGTCAATTGCTACTAGGATCCACCAATAACATTTCCTAGTAGTAGGCGGTCTTCCAATGAAGTCAATTACTTATCTTGCAAATGGTCTTACAGGATCCAAGGGAAGGAGTTTGGCAATTCTCTGTGGTCTATTTTGGTAGATATAGCAACTTAGGGGTGCTTATAATGGCTCCTCAAAAACATTTCTCATTCTAGGCCATTATGCTCCAAATTTTACAAGGCTATAGGTTTCTTCATTTTAAAGATGCCCATATCCATTTTGCAGCTTGTGTAGTAAATCCAAGCAATTAATATTGGCACAACAGGTAACAGGCTTCCATCAGCAATATGGAATAGTGTCA
The DNA here is from genome assembly GCA_002104905.1 of Basidiobolus meristosporus CBS 931.73. Classification (NCBI taxonomy): domain Eukaryota; kingdom Fungi; phylum Basidiobolomycota; class Basidiobolomycetes; order Basidiobolales; family Basidiobolaceae; genus Basidiobolus; species Basidiobolus meristosporus. The sequence continues at coordinate 6,227 of MCFE01000472.1, read as the reverse complement.
TATTCTGTATTACAGATTTGCTGGTGTCATCTCAGATAATCTTGAGATCTTCATCCACCTTGCTAGGAATGGCTTGATCCTCCCAGTACTTTAGTAACAGGCTGGGCCAGTCTGATGGATGCACCAGGTTGAGTTGTGCATCTTGTTCTAGTCTTGGTTAGGTGTCAGCAATCAATTTAATTTTCCCAGGGCAGTAGACAATATCCCAGTCAGTTGCTGAATGTGTTCACTCCATCTAGTCATTCTTCCAGACAATACACTCTGAGTAAATATATCCTTGAGTGAGGCATGATCAGTCCTCATAGTGTACTTGGCTCCTAAAATGTAGTATTTCCATGTCTTTAAGTAGTGAATTATGGCAAGCATCTCCTCTCTTGCACTGGATTGCTTTGTTCTGCAAAGTTCTGTTTTATAGATTCAAAAGCAACCAGGTATTCCCTTCCCTCATGTTTTTGGCTGAATACTGCACCAATTGCATAAGCTGAAGCCTCTGTGCAGAGAGTAACTATTTTAGAAGTCAGGTATTAAGCATAGCATCTTAGCAAGATCATTCCTGAGCTTCTGAGAGGCAGTATCACAGACTATGTCCTATTCCAAGATGTTGTCCTTCTTATGGATATTAGTCATTAAGGCTCCAATACTTGCAAAGGACTTGACAACTCTTTTATAGTAGGAAACTAGTCCAAGATATGAAATGTGCTCTGAAATGCTATGGGGTTATTTTGGATTCTTAATAATATTTACTCTCTTGGGGTCAAGGTCACTCCTATGCAAGTCACCACATCTCCCTGATATTCAATGCGCTCCTGGAAGAACTCACACTCTGCTAGCTTGCCATATAGCTTGTTCTCTCTTGGCTCTTTCAAGATCCTTTCAATGTGTACCAAGTGATCCTCTTCTCACCTTCTGTATATCTCTATGCCATCTAGGTAGATTAACACAAACCTGTCTAAGACTCTTGGAAGATGGCTTGCATCAAAGTCATGAGTGATATAGGGAAATTTGTGAGGCCAAAACTAATGACAAAATATCTGTAATGTCCATATCTGGCCTTGAATGCTGTCATAGAAATAACTTCTGGTTTCACCCTAATCTGGCTGAATCCTGACATGAGGTCAATTTTGTTGAATACAATGGCTTGATTTAGTTGGTCCAAAGGCTCATCAATCCATTGTACAGAGTACTTAGTCCTTATAGTAACTGAGTTCAGGGCTCTATAGTCAATGTGTGTTCATGGTGATCCATTACTCCTCTCCACAAAAAGCACTGGTGCTCCCCAAGGTGACTTACTGGATCTGATGTATCTTTGCTCTAATAGGTGAACAATTTGGCTCTTCATCTCTTCCAATTCCAAAGACTCATCCTGTAAGGTGTCTTGCCCACTGGCGGGCTATCTTCTGTGTCAATGGCATGAGCATATCTCCAACTGGTGGTATGCTTACAAGCTAATCTCAAAACACATCAGCATATTCCTTCAGAAGAGCTAGGACTTTGTGGGGGGGATGGAGTAGAGGAATTATCCTGAAATACTGCCATAGGAAACATCTGGGTACCATTTCTATGTGCCCTACTGAATTATGTCTAGGTCAATTACAGTGTGTTTGACACAAGTGAACTTAGCAAGCTACACACTAAGATTGACCAAGTTGAAGCCCAGTCTGGCAGGTAATAGCTTAGAGATCTGGTTGCCTGTCCAGATTTGAGTGGCATGGGTTCTCCAATTGATTAATGGATATAGTGGAATAACCATGTTTTTTCAAGTATCAGGTCTTATTGCAGTCCCTATATATACAGGCCTTTAGGTACTCTTTGAAGTAATTGATCTTCATTCTTACTGGCTGAGTACTACAGCAGATTATATGAGAGCCTCCATCAGCTGTTGAAACTGAAGTTGATTTGGTATGTTGCAAGTGGGTTCCAGCTTTCAAGAAATATTGCTCTGACATGTCAATTACAATCTTGGTAGGGATTTCATTCATGACCCCATTTAAATATAATAGTTTTCCTGAGTTTGAGGTCTTGTGAGATAATTATTCTTCTGTTACATGAAAGGTGAATTCTAAGCTTTCTTCAAGCTCATGGTCTGCATCACAATGTTCTTGTGCCTCACTATGGATAAAGGTTCTTGTGGACTGGTGCCCATTTCTTCTGTCAGAGCAGCACCTTGACATGTGCCCATGCTGGTAACAATACAGCAAAGTCCATTCTTCCTACATTCTTCTGAGCTTAGATTTCTTGGCATAGCATCTATTTGCATAGGCTTTGCTTGTGATTGTCTTCTTCATGGTGATTGTAGCTTTTCTGATTAGTCACTGTAGGCTTTCCAATGCTAAGCATAGCTGAGTCATATTCAATGGCAATCTTGATGGCTTCTTCAATAGTCTGAGGTCTTTGATAATTCACTCCCTTGCAGGTTCTTTCCTTCAAGCCATCAATAAAGTATTCCACTTGATCCAGGGGGTCCATTCAATCAATCTGTCCAAGTAGGCATCTATACTCATGATTATAATTTTGAGCCAATCCTTTGTATTTGCACTTCTTCAGCTTCCACCTTATTAGTGACTGCTATTGTGGAGGCTCAAAGGCATCCTTAATTTCTGGCATAACTGCATCCCAGATAGAGGTAGTCAAGTATCACATCATAGTGTCCAACCTAACTTTGTTGTGGGGCCACTGCAAATCTGCATATACCAATAAGAAGCTACACTATGCAACTTGTTTTCTAGGGCAATTCCTTTAGCCCTGAAGGCTTCCTTAACCTGAAAGTGCCAAGTTCTCAGGTTTGTATTGACTCAGTCATGCTTCCAGCTGACCTTAACACAATAGTTGCTCCTGACAAGGCCTTGGTGGCTCTGAGCCATGGAAGTCTTTACTTTTTGCTGCTGGCTAAGGTTCTGGGATTACTGTTGCGGAAGGGCCGGGATTTGCTGTATGGTATTCTCCCATTCTCATTTTCAACATCTTGGGGAGGATTTTAACTGTTGCTGCTGTCAATAATACAAGCTTTTATATAAGAATTGTAGAGGAGTAGGGAGTTTAGCAGTAATTGAATTCACTAAGACATGAACTAGCATTTATTGAGGCATCAGCAGCTCCTTGTATATGTGTTGCAAGATCACTTGCTGACTAATTGTACTTCTAAATGTAGGTTGTAGCTGATAACTCATTTAATTTTATCATTCCCCAATTAGTTCATAATTGATGCACTCATTTCTGTCTAATAAGGATTAGCCAATTCACATACAGACTGATATAGCTTATTTGAAAGATGATGCTGATATATCAGAATACTAACCATCAAACTAATGGATCAGACTAAGAACTAATCTAATTGGAAACAATAAAGTGTAGATCATAACAGTGTGGTGCCTAAGCATGTGGCATAGCTTGTGGTTTCAAAGAATAATCTGGCAGAGTATTTAATCTACCTGCAGGTATAGTTGCTCTTGTACAATCACACTATTTGAATAATCCAGTGTGGTGGTGTATAGGTCCAAGGGAGAGATACCTCCAACACTTCTCAAGTGTTTTTTGTGTGGGGTGCTCACTGGGTGCAATAACCTCAGGTAAAAGTTTGCTAGGAATACTTGGGATCTGTCTCTAATCTAATGTGAAGGGGAATAAAGCCACAAGCTTGTCAAGGGAAAACTATTGAGCTACAATCCCCAACTTAGTTGGCATCTTAACAAAAGTATGTGCTGGGTTCAGCATCCTTTGAGATGACAATGTGCTAAAGCTTCCAAAGTCAAAACAACTGTAAACTCCACCAGCAGGGACTTGATAAGAATGCAGCTGTGGTCAATAGTTACAAAGACAGAGAAGTATCTTTGCCTGTAAAAGAACAAACTTGGGAAAGAATTAAATATAATAAAGATACCTACTCTGAGTATTCCTCACAAGTAGTGCCTCCAAGGTCAGTTGGCTGTCAGCACAGTTTCCTGGGAGTGTCCTGTGGTCTAGGGTTGGAGGTTCAGGTAGCAGCAGGTAGCAGTGATCACACTATTCAACAAGTTCGTATATTGATAAAAGGGATGATGATTTACTGTTGAGAGATTGCCTCCCTTATATACTTTTCTCACTGGCTAAGTGATTACTAATCATTGCATTCCAGAAGGTTCTGCATATCAATAGAAATCTTAATGACATCAGAATGTTCTAAGTAGGTGCTGGAAGGTTCTAAGAGGCACAGCACAACCAACCAATCAGGAATCGGTATTCTGAAACCTGCGTAACATTGGGATACCATATATGGTATGGAAATGGTAAGGATGGTGACATGGGTTGATCATGTGTTATGGGTACTGGTGCTGGTACTTGCCTAATATAGAAGCACTTATAGCTAGTAGTCTTACATAAAGTGAGGGGTAACTTATGCAATAAGGTTAGCAGGTGTGATAGTCAACCAGCTTATGGGATAGCACTGATTGGGTAAGACAAATGGGATAAAACTAAAATAAGTGTAGTAGAGATATAGGGAAGTAGAAAATAAGGGAATGAGCACATCTGTCAGTGGGTGCCACCATCACCCCACTACACTGGCATAATATGACAAAATATGACACAGTAAGCTGGGCACGTATAAAGGCACCAGCCTTCAATATTTGACTCACATATACACCTGGATTGACAATATAACTACAAGTCCATCTAATTATCAGCACATATAGAAGGAGCACTTAGTTAAATGCTATAGCACAGATTATTGACCTGGAAATTAGTTTGTAAGATATTTTCTGATTATTAGGAATTAGTGAAGTAAAGAATATTAGGGCAATATGAAACTTGTCCAAGTATGCTAAAACCTAGCACATATGCTCCTCAGACTCCCCTATTAGTTACCAGATAGTTATACTTTCATAGCTCTGCAATATGGATGATGCTGAGTTGCAATATAAGAAAATAGCAGGTATATATCATTGTTATAATCTACTGCTTGAATGTTTAAGTTAGAGCAGCTTTTAGTCACATCAATTAGTTAAATGTTTAGCTTATCAGTATATCAGTATTATCTATCAAATCAGTGGCATTAGTCAGCAAATGAATCAGCAAATCTTTATCAGACAGAAGTAGATATATTAAGTAGGATCTTTTTGGGTGATGATGTTGCAATCAAATGAGTCATCAGCAACAGCCTACACTAGGAAACACAATTAGTCAGCAATTTATCTGGCAAAATGTATATAAGGAGCTGCTGGGATCTCAATAAAGATCAGTTCAAGTTTTAGTGAATACAATATTAACCAAACTCCCTATTCCTCTACAATTCTTATACCAAGACTTGTAACATTGGTAGTGGCAATAAACAGAAACCTCCCTCAAAACATCCAAAAATCAAGAATGGAAGAATGCTATGCAGCAAACCTGGCTTGGCAACAGTTACACCAGATCCTTAGCCAGCAGCAACAAGGAATGACTACAATGGCCCAAAGCCAGCAAAACCCTGTCAAGAGCAACTTTAGTGTGAAGGTCAACTGGTACCATGGTAGAGTCAATGAAAACCTGGTAACTTGGCTCTTCCAGATTGATGAAGCTATCAAGGCTAAGGGAATTGCTCCAGAAAGCAAGTTACGTTATGCAGCCTCTTACCTGGCAGATGCAGCTTTACAGTGGCACCACAACAAGATCAGGTCAGCCACCATGATGGGATGCTCCACAATCTCTACCTGGGATGAGTTTGTGTTGGAAATACAGGATGCCTTTGAACCCCCACACCAACAGACACTACTAAGAAGAAAGTTGACAACACTCAGACAGAAAGGAATGGTACAAGGGTACATGTATGAACATAGATGTCTGCTGGGACAAATTGAAAGAATGCACCCTCTGGATCAAGTTGAATACTTTATTCATAGGTTGAAAGCAAGAACTTGTAAGGAAGTGAATTATTGAAGACCTCAGACTATTGAAGAAGCCAACAAGATTGCCATTGACTATGATTTAGCTATGTTTGGAGTTGGGAAGCCCACAATGACTAATCAGAGAGGCTACAATCACTACAAAAGAAGACAATCAGAAGCAGTGCCAATGGAAATAGATGCTATGCAGAAGAATCCTACCTCAGAAGAATATAAGAAGCAAGGACTTTGCTTTAATTGCCACCAGCAGGGACATATTGCATAGTACTGCCCTTAGAGAAGAAACAGACACCATCCATCAAGAGTGTTTAACCATATTGAAGCCCTGGAGCAGAGTAACATGGAGAATGAACTTGAAGAAGACTCAGAACT
>MCFE01000471.1:0-69561 GCA_002104905.1 Basidiobolus meristosporus CBS 931.73 | reverse complement strand
TAACCTAACCCTAACCCTAACCCTAACCCTAACCCTAACCCTAACCCTAACCCTAACCCTAACCCTAACCCTAACCCTAACCCTAACCCTAACCCTAACCCTAACCCTAACCCTAACCCTAACCCTAACCCTAACCCTAACCCTAACCCTAACCCTAACCCTAACCCTAACCCTAACCCTAACCCTAACCCTAACCCTTTCCTCCCCCCCTAACCAAGAACACTTAGCCTTGTGGTTAACCCTAACCCTTCCATACCCATGGTTGTGGGTTCAAATCCTGGATCCAACAAAATTTGATCAATAAATTGATGTGTGCTCATTGGGAGATGGCTTGATCAACCATCGGGCAAAGTAAAGGCTCTGATTGGCTGAAATCCTTGAAATGCTAATTGGTCATATTGGCCTAGTAAATTTGACCAGTGATCGCCCAGAAATACCGCTCAGTTCCCCCAGTCTACTGGCCATTCTGGCCACAAATCAGCTACCGCAAATCAGTACAACTCACCTCAGAAATACTCAAATTCTTACCTCTCAGACCTGGCTTTCCAGGAAACCACTCTCAGACCTAGCTAACTAGGAAATATAGTACCACCCAGCTTCTCAACTCTCAGACCTGGCTTACCAGGAAGATATCTCTCAGACCTAGCTTTCTAGGAATAACTTCAGATTAACTTGGCTTCTTTAGATACTTGTCATAAGTAAATAAAGATTTCACCACTTGGTGACATTCCTCCCCCTAACCCTAAACCCTACCCTAAGATTTGCCTAGTAAATTTGGCCAGTGATCGCCCAGAAATTCATCTCAGCTCCCCCAGTCTACTGGCCATTCTGGCCACAATTCAGCTACCGCAAACCAGTATAACTTAGCTCAGATATATTCAGATTCTCACTTCTCAGGCCTGGCTTTCCAGGAAACCTCTCTCAGACCTAGCTTTCTAGGAATTACTTCAGATTAACTTGGCTTCTTTAGATACTTGTCATAAGTAAATAAAGATTTCACCACTTGGTGACTTTCCTCCCCCTAACCCTAAATTTGGCCAGTGATTGCCCAGATATTCATCTCAGTTCCCCCAGTCTACTGGCCATTCCGGCCACAATTCAGCTACCACAAACCAGTATAAGTTAGCTCAGATATATTCAGATTCTCACTTCTCAGGCCTGGCTTTCCAGGAAACCTCTCTCAGACCTAGCTAACTAGGAAATATAGTACCACTCAGCTTCTCAACTCTCAGACCTGGCTTACCAGGAAGATATCTCTCAGACCTAGCTTTCTAGGAATAACTTCAGATTAACTTGGCTTCTTTAGATACTTGTCATAAGTAAATAAAGATTTCACCACTTGGTGACTTTCCTCCCCCCTAACCCAACCAAGAACACTTAGCCTTGTGGTTATCCCTAACCCTTCCATACCCATGGTTGTGGGTTCAAATCCTGGATCCAGCAAAATTTGATCAATAAATTGATGTGTGCTCATTGGGAGATGGCTTGATCAACCATTGGGCAAAGTAAAGGCTCTGATTGGCTGAAATCCTTGAAATGCTAATTGGCCAGATTTGCCTAGTAAATTTGGCCAGTGATTGCCCAGAAATTCATCTCAGTTCCCCCAGTCTACTGGCCATTCCGGCCACAATTCAGCTACCGCAAACCAGTATAACTTAGCTCAGATATATTCAGATTCTCACTTCTCAGGCCTGGCTTTCCAGGAAACCTCTCTCAGACCTAGCTAACTAGGAAGTATAGTACCACTCAGCTTCTCAACTCTCAGACCTGGCTTACCAGGAAGATATCTCTCAGACCTAGCTTTCTAGGAATAACTTCAGATTAACTTGGCTTCTTTAGATACTTGTCATAAGTAAATAAAGATTTCACCACTTGGTGACTTTCCTCCCCTACCCTACCCTACCCTAACCCTCTATCCAACAAAGCTACCTGAGTTTCCCTAACCCAAAAACAGAGAAACTCCTCCTGACAGCAATACACCACTCCAAGGCAATTCACCACACTCTGCATACTCAGCTCTGGGATCATATTATGAGTTCCTTGCCTCTGCAATCTTCCAACTCTATAACAAGAACAGTATCAAGACTCTACAGGGCAATGAGGCCCTCTTCCAGGAAGTTACCTTCAACAGAACAGCTGGCTAACATCTTCTTCTCTACAAAGCAGTACTCAACTCCTGGCTTTCATCCTGACTTCAAGACTCTGCCCATCCCACTTGCACTTGATCAAAGGAGAATCCATAATGTGCTCAAGAGGCTTCCCAACTCTACTGCTCCAGGTGTGGACACAATCTCCTATGAGCTTCTGAAGACTAGTACCAAGGCCATGTCTGCACTTCTGCTTCCACTGTTTCAGCAATGCTCAGCCCAGCTTTCTACTCCTGAGGAATGGTCCTTTGCAAATGTTCTGCCACTGTACAAGGGTAAAGGAAAGCACCTGGATCCTAGCTCCTACAGGCCAATATCTCTGCTGCCCACCTGCAGAAAGGTGTTTGAGCTTCTGCTTGCTCAGGAGCTCTACTCTGACTCCCTCAAGTTTCATCCTGCACAGTTTGGCTTTGTTCCTGGCCTCTCCTTGGAATATGCAGTCATACTTAGCCAAGATCACTCTCTCCAGTGCAAGTATCCCTCTGTTCTGTTTGATATTACTAAGGCCTTTGATTCAGTTGACAGAAATCTGCTTTGGTCCAAGTTGCAATGCTTCTCCAGTACCTCTCTCACCCTCCTTGTCAGGTCTCTGTTTCTGGATCCACAAGCAAGAATTCTGCACCCAAGTGAGCAATCAGCTGTGTTCTCAGTTCCTAATGGAGTGGTTCAAGGCTCTGTGCTTGGTCCTATACTGTTTGCCATCTTCCTGAATGATTTCCCAAGACTCTCAGCTGACTGCCTGGTTACTCTCTTTGCTGATGACATCAGAATATCCTCCTCCAATGTGCAACAAGACTCCCAGACCATCCACCAGTATCTGCAGAAGAATAATCTCCAGCTTTCCATTGCAAAGACAGTACCTTTGGGCTCTCCCATCAACTTGGAGAACTCCACTCTACCTGCTCAGGTTTCTGCTACATATCTTGGCTTTCCTTTCCTTCCTACTGGACTAGACTCTGGAGCACACCTGAAGAAGAGAATTATCCTGGCAAGACAGGCACTCCACAAGCTACTGGCTGTTACTCCTCCTACAACTTCAGCTCCCAGCTGCCTCCTTCTACTCAAGCAGTTTGTCTTCCCTGTCCTGGAATTTGGCTTACCACTTCTCTCTCTTACTTCTAGAGACTGCACTAAGCTTGACAAGTTTGCAGTATGGTGCATTACCTCCTTGGTGCCTCATTTGCCTGAATGCCCCTACAGACATGCTATTCTTGGTGCTTTTGGGTTTATGCCCTATAAGATCAGACTTCTCTACCTTAGAACCAGATTATACCTCAGACTTCACAACTGCAACAACCCACTGATTAAGGCCTGGAAGAGAACACACCACACAACACCTGGCTCCTGCTGGAGAACTATACTTGGAGATCCTGAAGTCAAGAAGTTTGCTCACTATATTCTGCAGTCAGAAAAACCCAAGCTGGCCTACCTGAAGTACTTGACAGACCTTTGGCAGCAATATCTGCAGCAGCACACTCCCTTTATGATGAATATCAATCCTTATCACATTCCCCTCATTAATGTTGTTCACAAGTCATTCTTACCTCTCTTGCTACCCCCCTTCCCACTGAACAGTGTCTTGAGCACTGAAGAACTATCATCACTTCTTATTAACTTACCTACAAATTCCCCTCAGCTACACACTCTTGTATCAAAGCTACAACAGTAGCGCTGGCTTCTTTGTTTCAACTGAAATAAAGATTTCACCTGTTGGTGACTGTCTCCCCCTACCACTCTGTGTCCTCTTACTCCTTACTGTGCTGCTCCAGTTGCAACTATCAGTCTGTGCTCTGCTATCTGCTCAAGTCTAGCCTTCAGAAGTCAAGTTATATGCCAGAAGTTCAGCATACACATCTATATCAACACCTTTATCTTGCTTGGAGATCTCAACATTCCCATCCTGAGACAAGACTACTCTGACTGCAAGAATGAAGCCAAGGTCTACATTCCTACTGAACTTCCTGAGAGAAAGCCATCTGCTAGCACTAGGTGCTCAATCTGAGAAAAGATGTGTTGACTGGATCTGCCCTTCTGCTGCTGCCCTCTACTTTGTGATGAAGTTAAGCAATTCTCTGGAGCTGAGCTAGGATCCTTGAGAGCCTCTGACCATCCAGCCTGGTCCCTTTCTATGCAACCAGTTGTGAAGAAGAGCTGCCAAAACTTACTGTGCTCACCCACAAAGCTACCAAGAATCAGAAGAATGACTTTGGGAACTACTTGAAGCTTGCCAGTTTGCTACTTTCTCTGCCAGATGATCTCAACTATGCCTGGCTCTTTGTGAAGCATCTGATTCTGGTGTCTGCCTCCCTCTCACTGCCATGCAAGACTACTGCTGTTACCTCAAGAAAATGGGAATCCATTGTTTCAGCCCTGCAACAAAGCTACCTGAGTTTCCCTAACCCAAAAACAGAGAAACTCCTCCTGACAGCAATACACCACTCCAAGGCAATTCACCACACTCTGCATACTCAGCTCTGGGATCATATTATGAGTTCCTTGCCTCTGCAATCTTCCAACTCTATAACAAGAACAGTATCAAGACTCTACAGGGCAATGAGGCCCTCTTCCAGGAAGTTACCTTCAACAGAACAGCTGGCTAACATCTTCTTCTCTACAAAGCAGTACTCAACTCCTGGCTTTCATCCTGACTTCAAGACTCTGCCCATCCCACTTGCACTTGATCAAAGGAGAATCCATAATGTGCTCAAGAGGCTTCCCAACTCTACTGCTCCAGGTGTGGACACAATCTCCTTATGAGCTTCTGAAGACTAGTACCAAGGCCATGTCTGCACTTCTGCTTCCACTGTTTCAGCAATGCTCAGCCCAGCTTTCTACTCCTGAGGAATGGTCCTTTGCAAATGTTCTGCCACTGTACAAGGGTAAAGGAAAGCACCTGGATCCTAGCTCCTACAGGCCAATATCTCTGCTGCCCACCTGCAGAAAGGTGTTTGAGCTTCTGCTTGCTCAGGAGCTCTACTCTGACTCCCTCAAGTTTCATCCTGCACAGTTTGGCTTTGTTCCTGGCCTCTCCTTGGAATATGCAGTCATACTTAGCCAAGATCACTCTCTCCAGTGCAAGTATCCCTCTGTTCTGTTTGATATTACTAAGGCCTTTGATTCAGTTGACAGAAATCTGCTTTGGTCCAAGTTGCAATGCTTCTCCAGTACCTCTCTCACCCTCCTTGTCAGGTCTCTGTTTCTGGATCCACAAGCAAGAATTCTGCACCCAAGTGAGCAATCAGCTGTGTTCTCAGTTCCTAATGGAGTGGTTCAAGGCTCTGTGCTTGGTCCTATACTGTTTGCCATCTTCCTGAATGATTTCCCAAGACTCTCAGCTGACTGCCTGGTTACTCTCTTTGCTGATGACATCAGAATATCCTCCTCCAATGTGCAACAAGACTCCCAGACCATCCACCAGTATCTGCAGAAGAATAATCTCCAGCTTTCCATTGCAAAGACAGTACCTTTGGGCTCTCCCATCAACTTGGAGAACTCCACTTACCTGCTCAGGTTTCTGCTACATATCTTGGCTTTCCTTTCCTTCCTACTGGACTAGACTCTGGAGCACACCTGAAGAAGAGAATTATCCTGGCAAGACAGGCACTCCACAAGCTACTGGCTGTTACTCCTCCTACAACTTCAGCTCCCAGCTGCCTCCTTCTACTCAAGCAGTTTGTCTTCCCTGTCCTGGAATTTGGCTTACCACTTCTCTCTCTTACTTCTAGAGACTGCACTAAGCTTGACAAGTTTGCAGTATGGTGCATTACCTCCTTGGTGCCTCATTTGCCTGAATGCCCCTACAGACATGCTATTCTTGGTGCTTTTGGGTTTATGCCCTATAAGATCAGACTTCTCTACCTTAGAACCAGATTATACCTCAGACTTCACAACTGCAATAACCCACTGATTAAGGCCTGGAAGAGAACACACCACACAACACCTGGCTCCTGCTGGAGAACTATACTTGGAGATCCTGAAGTCAAGAAGTTTGCTGCATTTATTCTGCAGTCAGAAAAACCCAAGCTGGCCTACCTGAAGTACTTGACAGACCTTTGGCAGCAATATCTGCAGCAGCACACTCCCTTTATGATGAATATCAATCCTTATCACATTCCCCTCATTAATGTTGTTCACAAGTCATTCTTACCTCTCTTGCTACCCCCCTTCCCACTCAACAGTGTCTTGAGCACTGAAGAACTATCATCACTTCTTATTAACTTACCTACAAATTCCCCTCAGCTACACACTCTTGTATCAAAGCTACAACAGTAGCGCTGGCTTCTTTGTTTCAACTGAAATAAAGATTTCACCTGTTGGTGACTGTCTCCCCCCTAACAAGAACAGTATCAAGACTCTACAGGCAATGAGGCCTCTTCCAGGAAGTTACCTTCAACAGAACAGCTGGCTAACATCTTCTTCTCTACAAAGCAGTACCAACTCCTGGCTTTCATCCTGACTTCACAACTCTGCCCATCCCACTTGCACTTGATCAAAGGAGAATCCATAATGTGCTCAAGAGGCTTCCCAACTCTACTGCTCCAGGTGTGGACACAATCTCTTATGAGCTTCTGAAGACTAGTACCAAGGCCATGTCTGCACTTCTGCTTCCACTGTTTCAGCAATGCTCAGCCCAGCTTTCTACTCCTGAGGAATGGTCCTTTGCAAATGTTCTGCCACTGTACAAGGGTAAAGGAAAGCACCTGGATCCTAGCTCCTACAGGCCAATATCTCTGCTGCCCACCTGCAGAAAGGTGTTTGAGCTTCTGCTTGCTCAGGAGCTCTACTCTGACTCCCTCAAGTTTCATCCTGCACAGTTTGGCTTTGTTCCTGGCCTCTCCTTGGAATATGCAGTCATACTTAGCCAAGATCACTTTCTCCAGTGCAAGTATCCCTCTGTTCTGTTTGATATTACTAAGGCCTTTGATTCAGTTGACAGAAATCTGCTTTGGTCCAAGTTGCAATGCTTCTCCAGTACCTCTCTCACCCTCCTTGTCAGGTCTCTGTTTCTGGATCCACAAGCAAGAATTCTGCACCCAAGTGAGCAATCAGCTGTGTTCTCAGTTCCTAATGGAGTGGTTCAAGGCTCTGTGCTTGGTCTTATACTGTTTGCCATCTTCCTGAATGATTTCCCAAGACTCTCAGCTGACTGCCTGGTTACTCTCTTTGCTGATGACATCAGAATATCCTCCTCCAATGTGCAACAAGACTCTCAGACCATCCACCAGTATCTGCAGAAGAATAATCTCCAGCTTTCCATTGCAAAGACAGTACCTTTGGGCTCTCCCATCAACTTGGAGAACTCCACTCTACCTGCTCAGGTTTCTGCTACATATCTTGGCTTTCCTTTCCTTCCTACTGGACTAGACTCTGGAGCACACCTGAAGAAGAGAATTATCCTGGCAAGACAGGCACTCCACAAGCTACTGGCTGTTACTCCTCCCACAACTTCAGCTCCCAGCTGCCTCCTTCTACTCAAGCAGTTTGTCTTCCCTGTCCTGGAATTTGGCTTACCACTTCTCTCTCTTACTTCTAGAGACTGCACTAAGCTTGACAAGTTTGCAGTATGGTGCATTACCTCCTTGGTGCCTCATTTGCCTGAATGCCCCTACAGACATGCTATTCTTGGTGCTTTTGGGTTTATGCCCTATAAGATCAGACTTCTCTACCTTAGAACCAGATTATACCTCAGACTTCACAACTGCAACAACCCACTGATTAAGGCCTGGAAGAGAACACACCACACTACACCTGGCTCCTGCTGGAGAACTATACTTGGAGATCCTGAAGTCAAGAAGTTTGCTGAATTTATTCTGCAGTCAGAAAAACCCAAGCTGGCCTACCTGAAGTACTTGACAGACCTTTGGCAGCAATATCTGCAGCAGCACACTCCCTTTATGATGAATATCAATCCTTATCACATTCCCCTCATTAATGTTGTTCACAAGTCATTCCTACCTCTCTTGCTACCCCCCATCCCACTGAACAGTGTCTTGAGCACTGAAGAACTATCATTACTTCTTATTAACTTACCTACAAATTCCCCTCAGCTACACACTCTTGTATCAAAGCTACAACAGTAGCGCTGGCTTCTTTGTTTCAACTGAAATAAAGATTTCACCGGTTGGTGACTGTCTCCCCCCCTAACCCTAAGTATTTGTAATGCCAAGACCATGTAAAAGTATAAATACTACTTTTACATTCAATAAATCATTAAGTGAAAACCACATAATCTACCTGTTCTCCCAATCACTTCCAATATCTCCAAGACTCTTACAACAAAACTGAGGTTATACCTAGTAAGCTAGGGAAAGCCAGGCCTGAGAGGTGAGAATTTGAGTATAACTCTGGTGAGTTGTACTGGTTTAAGGTAGCAGTATTGTGGCTGGAGGTAGGGGGGAGACAGTCACCAACAGGTGAAATCTTTATTTCAGTTGAAACAAAGAAGCCAGCACTACTTTTGTAGCTTTGATACAGGAGTGTGTAGCAGAGGGGAATTTGTAGGTAAGTAAATAAGGAGAGATGATAGTTCTTCTGTACTCAAGACACTGTTCAGTGGGAAGGGGGGTAGCAAGAGAGGTAAGAATCATTTGTGAACAACATTGATAAGGGGAATGTGATAAGGATTCATACTCATCATAAAGGGAGTGTGCTGCTTCAGATATTGCTGCCAAAGGTCTGTTAAGTACTTCAGGAAGGCCAGCTTGGGTTTTTCTGACTGCAGAATACAGTGAGCAAACTTCTTGACTTCAGGATCTCCAAGTATAGTTCTCCAGCAGGAGCCAGGTGTAGTGTGGTGTGTTCTCTTCCAGGCCTTGATTAATGGGTTGTTGCAGTGGTGAAGTCTGAGATACAATCTGGTTCTAAGGTAGAGAAGTCTGATCTTATAGGGCATAAACCCAAAAGCACCAAGAATAGCATGTCTGTAGGGGCATTCAGGCAGATGAGGTACCAGGGATGTAATGCACCAGACTGCAAACATGTCAAGCTTAGTGTAGTCTCTAGAAGTAAGAGAGAGAAGTGGTAAGCAAATTCCAGGACAGGGAAGACAAACTGCTTGAGTAGTAGGAGGCAGCTGGGAGCTGAGGTTGTAGGAGGAGTTACAGCCAGTAGCTTGTGGAGTGCCTGTCTTGCCAGGATAATTCTCTTCTTCAGGTGTGCTCCAAAGTCTAGTCCAGTAGGAAGGAAAGGTGTTGTGCATCAACATTTAAAACTTAGCCAATTTTACTCCGTTAGAAAATCTAGTACCCTAACTGATTTTCCTTAACCCAAACATAAGTAATCCCTGTTATGGTTTATGTTATCACCTCTCAGAATCTATTTTTAGCTGTCACACCTGATCAATTTTCAAGTGGTCATTACATCCTTAGCTGATCTGCTAAGCCTTTCCAAAGGATTAGTCATTGGAGATCCATCCAACCACTTAGTAGTTGCCAAGACATCAGCTGATTAATGATGCAATTTCTCATTTATCTTATGCACTTTCAACACCCAATTAGATTTCAATTAGTCCAGTCTCTTGGTGCTTACTAATTCAACTTGATCAGAAAAATATAAATAAATATTACTGAACCTTTTGGTTTAGTGTGTGTCTCAACAAATTTAGGGGGGAGGAAAGTCACCAAGTGGTGAAATCTTTATTTACTTATGACAAGTATCTAAAGAAGCCAAGTTAATCTGAAGTTATTCCTAGAAAGCTAGGTCTGACAGATATCTTCCTGGTAAGCCAGATCTGAGAGTTGAGAAGCTGAATGGTACTATATTTCCTAGTTAGCTAGGTCTGAGAGTGGTTTCCTGGAAAGCCAGGCCTGAGAAGTGAGAATCTGAATATATCTGAGCTAAGTTATACTGGTTTGCGGTAGCTGAATTGTGGCCGGAATGGCCAGTAGACTGGGGGAACTGAGAGGAATTTCTGGGTGATCACTGGCCAAATTTACTAGGCAAATCTGGCCAATTAGCATTTCAAGGATTTCAGCCAATCAGAGCCTTTACTTTGCCCAGTGGTTGGTCAACCATCTCCCAATGAGCACACATCAATTTATTGATCAAATTTTGTTGGATCCAGGATTTGAACCCACAACCATGGGTATGGAAGGGTTAGGGATAACCACAAGGCTAAGTGTTCTTGGTTAGGGGGGGAGACAGTCACCAACAGGTGAAATCTTTATTTCAGTTGAAACAAAGAAGCCAGCGCTACTGTTGTAGCTTTGATACAAGAGTGTGTAGCTGAGGGGAATTTGTAGGTAAGTTAATAAGAAGTGATGATAGTTCTTCAGTGCTCAAGACACTGTTCAGTGGGAAGGGGGGTAGCAAGAGAGGTAAGAATGACTTGTGAACAACATTAATGAGGGGAATGTGATAAGGATTGATATTCATCATAAAGGGAGTGTGCTGCTGCAGATATTGCTGCCAAAGGTCTGTCAAGTACTTCAGGTAGGCCAGCTTGGGTTTTTCTGACTGCAGAATATAGTGAGCAAACTTCTTGACTTCAGGATCTCCAAGTATAGTTCTCCAGCAGGAGCCAGGTGTTGTGTGGTGTGTTCTCTTCCAGGCCTTAATCAGTGGGTTGTTGCAGTTGTGAAGTCTGAGGTATAATCTGGTTCTAAGGTAGAGAAGTCTGATCTTATAGGGCATAAACCCAAAAGCACCAAGAATAGCATGTCTGTAGGGGCATTCAGGCAAATGAGGCACCAAGGAGGTAATGCACCATACTGCAAACTTGTCAAGCTTAGTGCAGTCTCTAGAAGTAAGAGAGAGAAGTGGTAAGCCAAATTCCAGGACAGGGAAGACAAACTGCTTGAGTAGAAGGAGGCAGCTGGGAGCTGAAGTTGTAGGAGGAGTAACAGCCAGTAGCTTGTGGAGTGCCTGTCTTGCCAGGATAATTCTCTTCTTCAGGTGTGCTCCAGAGTCTAGTCCAGTAGGAAGGAAAGGAAAGCCAAGATATGTAGCAGAAACCTGAGCAGGTAGAGTGGAGTTCTCCAAGTTGATGGGAGAGCCCAAAGGTACTGTCTTTGCAATGGAAAGCTGGAGATTATTCTTCTGCAGATACTGGTGGATGGTCTGGGAGTCTTGTTGCACATTGGAGGAGGATATTCTGATGTCATCAGCAAAGAGAGTAACCAGGCAGTCAGCTGAGAGTCTTGGGAAATCATTCAGGAAGATGGCAAACAGTATAGGACCAAGCACAGAGCCTTGAACCACTCCATTAGGAACTGAGAACACAGATGATTGCTCACTTGGGTGCAGAATTCTTGCTTGTGGATCCAGAAACAGAGACCTGACAAGGAGGGTGAGAGAGGTACTGGAGAAGCATTGCAACTTGGACCAAAGCAGATTTCTGTCAACTGAATCAAAGGCCTTAGTAATATCAAACAGAACAGAGGGATACTTGCACTGGAGAGAGTGATCTTGGCTAAGTATGACTGCATATTCCAAGGAGAGGCCAGGAACAAAGCCAAACTGTGCAGGATGAAACTTGAGAGAGTCAGAGTAGAGCTCCTGAGCAAGCAGAAGCTCAAACACCTTTCTGCAGGTGGGCAGCAGAGATATTGGCCTGTAGGAGCTAGGATCCAGGTGCTTTCCTTTACCCTTGTACAGTGGCAGAACATTTGCAAAGGACCATTCCTCAGGAGTAGAAAGCTGGGCTGAGCATTGCTGAAACAGTGGAAGCAGAAGTGCAGACATGGCCTTGGTACTAGTCTTCAGAAGCTCATAGGAGATTGTGTCCACACCTGGAGCAGTAGAGTTGGGAAGCCTCTTGAGCACATTATGGATTCTCCTTTGATCAAGTGCAAGTGGGATGGGCAGAGTCTTGAAGTCAGGATGAAAGCCAGGAGTTGAGTACTGCTTTGTAGAGAAGAAGATGTTAGCCAGCTGTTCTGTTGAAGGTAACTTCCTGGAAGAGGGCCTCATTGCCCTGTAGAGGCTTGATACTGTTCTTGTTATAGAGTTGGAAGATTGCAGAGGCAAGGAACTCATAATATGATCCCAGAGCTGAGTATGCAGAGTGTGGTGAATTGCCTTGGAGTGGTGGATTGCTGTCAGGAGGAGTTTCTCTGTTTTTGGGTTAGGGAAGCTCAGGTAGCTTTGTTGCAGGGCTGAAACAATGGATTCCCATTTTCTTGAGGTAAGAGCAGTAGTCTTGCATGGCAGTGAGAGGGAGGCAGACACCAGAATCAGATGCTTCACAAAGAGCCAGGCAAAGTTGAGATCATCTGGCAGAGAAAGTAGCAAACTGGCAAGCTTCAAGTAGTTCCCAAAGTCTTTCTTCTGATTTTTGGTAGCTTTGTGGGTGAGCACAGTAAGTTTTGGCAGCTTCTTCTTCACAACTGGTTGCATAGAAAGGGACCAGGCTGGGTGGTCAGAGGCTCTCAAGGATCCTAGCTCAGCTCCAGAGAATTGCTTAACTTCATTCACAAAGTAGAGGGCAGCAGCAGAAGGGCAGATCCAGTCAACACATCTTTTCTCAGATTGAGCACCTAGTGCTAGCAGGTGGCTTTCTCTCAGGAAGTTCAGTAGGAATGTAGACCTTGGCTTCATTCTTGCAGTCAGAGTAGTCTTGTTCTCAGGATGGGGAATGTTGAGATCTCCAAGCAAGATAACAGGTGTTGATATAGATTGTTGGTATTACTGAACCTTCTGGCATATAACTTGCACTTCCTGAAGGGCTAGACTTGGAGGCAGATAGCAGAGCACCAGACTGATAGTTGGCAACTGGAGAGCAGCACAGTAAGGGGAGTAAAGAGGAACACAGAGCTGAGGAGTATTGATGGTAGAAGAGATGAAGCAGATAGAGGAGGTATTCTTTGTTCTAGGAGTAGAAAAGCAATATAGATTAGTCAAAAGTATAGAGGGTAGCTGGACATCAATCAAACACAGGAGGGAAAATCTAGAAAGAAGTCTCTCTAGAGTTGGTCTTGATGGCTGTATGCTGTTGCAGTTAAGCAACAGAACTTCAGGTAGTCAGGCAGAGGTTGTAGCTTCTTCAGAGGCAGCATTAACAATGTGACCTGCAGAGTCCCAGAGCTCTTCAAATGGTGCATCACTTAAGTCAGCAAGGAGGGAAATTTAGGAATTCCATGAAATGGCTCCTTTACAGTAAAGAAAGGTGTATCCTGTGGTGGA
Source organism: Basidiobolus meristosporus CBS 931.73 (assembly GCA_002104905.1). Lineage (NCBI taxonomy): Eukaryota > Fungi > Basidiobolomycota > Basidiobolomycetes > Basidiobolales > Basidiobolaceae > Basidiobolus > Basidiobolus meristosporus. The sequence continues at coordinate 56,293 of MCFE01000471.1, read as the reverse complement.
TCTTCTGTCTTCTAGATTTTGTCCCCAATCAGCATCAGAGTATCCCACAAGATGCTGTTCTGAATCCTTATAAGTGTATCTTAAGCAGATATCAGCAGTTCCTTTTAGGTATCTAAAAATCCGCTTAACTGCTGCAATATGATCAGATCCATAATTCTGATTATGTTGGCTGACAACTCCCACTGAATATGAGATATCTGGACGTGTTCCAAGCATGATATACATCAGACTGCCGACCATAGATTGATAAGGAAAGTCAGGGCTTTCAGATGGCACCAAGCTCTCTTGATTTGGTTGAGTTTTGACCAAGTTAAGGTTTGTCTCCATTGGGGTAGCTGCCGGTTTACAGTCTTCCATTTTGTACTTCTTTAGTATATCTTGAATATACTTGGATTGGCTTAGGGTAATAGTCTGGGTACTTCTGTCTATGGAGAACTTAATCCCTAAGTAGTAACTAAGTTCTCCTAGATTGGACATCTTGAACTCCTTAGATAGGCTGGATTTAGTCTCTTCCAATGTTTCTAGGTTATAGGTGGCTATAATAAGATCATCCACATATAGAGCTAATAGAACTGGATTTGCTCTATCTGGCTTATAGTATATACTATAGTCAGCATTACTCCTTTTGAAACTCAAAGATTCCAAATAAGAATCTATCTTGCAATTCCAGGCTCTCGGTGATTGTTTGAGACCATATAGTGACTTTTAAGTTTGCAGACCAAATGAGGGTTATCTTGGTCAACAAACCCATCAGGCTGGTCCATATACACGTCCTCATCAAGTTCTCCATTCAAAAATGCAGTTTTTACATCCATTTGATGAATAAAAAACTTATATTTGGCTGCAATAGCCAATATTAATCTGATGGAATTAAACTTGGCTACCGGTGCAAAGGTCTCAGTATAGTCAAGTCCTTTTGTTTGAGAGTATCCTTTGGCTACAAGTCTTGCTTTGTATCTTTCAATTGTACCATCAGCCTTGTATTTTGTCTTAAAGACCCATCTGCATCCAATTGATTTTTGGTTGATTGGTAATTTGACTAAGTCCCAAGTTTGATTTTCCATCAGGGCCTGATATTCCTCAGTCATTGCAGATCTCCAAAACTTTGTCTGAGGGCTATTTAGGGCCTCTTTTACAGTCTGGGGTTCATCAATATGGACTGAATAGGCATAGGCTAAGTTTGTACCCTCATTGATATAGTAATTTGGGCTATTTCTAGTCCAATTGGATCTCCGGGCATTTAACACTGGAATGATCACTTCTGGGATATTCCTGGGCACTGATTCTGGCTGAACCATGGTTGTAGAGTCCTCTGGAGTGAAAAAATTTTCATTGTTTTGCTCTGATTCAATCCTGACAATTGGTGGACTTGAGATCAAATTTTTGTCATCATCTGATGTCATTTTTTGTGAAAATTTTGAATTTTCATCAAACAACACATCCCTGGACTTGATCAGCTTCTTTGCTCCGGTATTGTAGAGTCTGTATGCCTTACTCTCATTGCAGTAGCCCAAAAATATGCATTTTACACTTTTTGGCTCAAATTTTGACTGATTTCCGGCCAGTTTTTTGGCATATGCTGTACACCCAAATATTCTTAGATGTTCTGCACTTGGTCTATATCCATACCATGCTTCAAGTGGAGTAGAATCACGAAGTATTCTGTTATAACTCCTATTTCTAAGGTATACAGCAGTGGCAACTGATTCTGCCCAAAAATCATAGGATAATTTTTGATCATGGATCATAGATCTTGCCATATCAATTATTGATCTGTTAGCTCGTTCTGCTACTCCATTTTGCTGTGGGGAGTATGGTACAGTAGTCTCTTGCTTTATCCCATGGATTTTGCAGAAGTGGATGAAGAGTTTTGATGTATATTCTCCACCATTGTCAGAGCGTATTTTCTTGATTTTTTCACCAGTTTCTCTCTCCACCATGGCTTTAAACTCCCTGAACTTAGACAGAGCTTCTTCCTTTCTCTCCATGAAGTAGACCCATGTGTATCTTGTATAATCATCAATAAAAGTGATTAAATACTTCATCCCGCCTAAGGATAAATTTTGCATAGGTCCACACAGATCTGAGTGAATTAGATCTAATTTTTTTTTAGTTTTGATTAACCCAGAGCTCTTGAACGGTTGTCTGGCTTGTTTCCCATATATGCAGGCTTCACAGTGCTCCAAATTAGCTGGGGGATCAATTTTCACTCCAGAAATTAGCTGATCTTTGATCATTTTACGCAAATAATCAAAATTGATGTGTCCAAATCTCCTGTGCCAATGCATTGGTGTTTCTTCATTTAAGTTACTTATATTGGCTTCCAGATATGATGGAATATAAGTCAACTTGTATAGATTCTGATCTCTGATGCCTGAAGCAATATGGGCACCATTTTGATCAGTGATCCTGCATCCAGAATTGTCAAAACTGAAACTGAGTTCTTCTGCTGTGGCCTTGCTTACAGAGAGTAGGTTCTTGGCTATTTCTGGTACATAGAGTACTTCTTTAAAGGTCAGTGTATGGCTTCCTTCACTGCTTCTAAGGTTTACTTGGATAGTTCCTTCTCCCACTGCATCAAGTGTTCTATCGTCACCCATGAAAACCTTCTTAATTGGAATTTCTTGATATTGGGTAAAAAGTTCTTTTTGGTGTATAAAGTGTTGAGAAGCTCCAGAGTCAATATACCACGTCTGAGAATCCTTGTTTGTGGTCATATTTAGTGCAGATATGAATAGTCTATCTTCAGTTGTTGCAGCATTTCCATATTCAGGCTTCTTTTGCTGATAATCTCTCTTTGTGAAACACCGGTCTGATGTGTGTCCTTTCCTTTTGCAGTAGTTGCAAAATAGGTTGTTGTTGCCTTTGTAGGGTCTTGGGTACCTCCTTTGTTGGTTATCATTGCTTATTAAAGCATTTTCTTCTTCCTTCTTATTGGCGCTTGATTTTCTTAATTCTTCATCCAGGAGCCTTCCATATACGTAACTTAAGGTCAAATCTTCAGTTCTGGACTCTAGGGCTGATACAAGGCCCTGAAACTCGTCTCTCAGGCTATTCAGGATGGTAACTATCACATCCTCATCAGTAGTTGGTACGCCCACAGATTCCATCTCATCTACCAGCAGGGTAATTCTGTTAATTAGATTTTTCATTTCTTCTCCTGGCAGCATCTTTGTAGTAAAGAATTTTCTTCTCAGATACATTTTCTTGGCAGCTGAACATGACTGGTAGGTGTCTTCTAATGCCTTCCAGGCATTCTTTGCCGTTTTTGCTCTTGAGCATTGAATTAGCAATTTGTCCTTGACATTAAGGCAAATGCAGTTAAAGGCACTTTGTTCTTTCTTCTGGTACTTTAAGGCTTCCTCTCCCACGTTTTTAGGAGGGCATTCTTCTCCCATGACAATATCCCAAAGGCCTCTTTCTTGTAGCAGCATCTTCATCTTCACCTTCCACACTTGGTAGTTGGATCCATCCAACTTTTCAGCAGAGGGAAAAATTCCAGTAATAGCAGTAGTAGACATTGCAGAGAGTGACAGCTTGGGGCTCATAACCTGTTGTAAGAGTCTTGGAGATATTGGAAGTGATTGGGAGGACAAGTAGATTGTGTGGTTTTCACTTAATGATTTATTGAATGTAAAAGTAGTATTTATACTTTTACATGGTCTTGGCATAACAAGCATGTAGAATAGGTTAAGGAAGGTCTCAAGAATATATGTACAAAGTTTGGGGCTCTTTGGGCAACTTATCTAATTATCATGTTCTGGGTAAATATTCTAAGTAAATCCCAACAAGGAATTTGGTCAGTATTCTCCAGGATTTGAAGGTAATGATCTAAGTGACTAAGTTAGGTGAACATTTAGGTGGAAATACAACTTTTACAACAATAACCTCAGTTTAACTTGCCTTTATTAGATACTTGTCCTAAGTTAATAAAGATTTTACCAATTAGTCAATTTCATCCCCCTAACTCTTACCCACAATTCTTTCTGTTAGCATATCCTTCCCAACTCTCCTCCAGTTGCTCAACTAGCCACAAAGATACTCATAGCCAAAAAGCCCAAAGATGTGGCCATTTATCATCTTTGTGCACTTGAACAGAGCTACCTTAACATCACTACCCCTTTCTTTGATAATATGAATCCTGGCATTTGCAGTAATATTCATTATATCAACAAGCATCACTTACAGTTGGTGATTTCCCTAAACCCCTCAACATTCTCTTCTCTCAAGAAGGACTTCATTTAATTTGGTGTAATATTACCCATAACACAAAGTTTAAGTTAGATTATGTACTTGCAAGGTTCAAAAATTCTTAGCTGGCTTATTGCTATTGTACTAGCTACGCTGGAGGCATTTCCATGTGTGGTGCTCTAGTGAAGGCAATTGATCATTATGATTTGAAACCTGCATTATAATTTCATCGCAATCAAGCGTGTAGCCAAGGCCCAACTGGGTATAGAATCAACACACCAATCTGATGCTCAATAAAGGGGAGAAGGTTGAAAAAGCGCTGGAGCTGCAGCCTTATATGAGCAACATATGGCCAAGTTGCTGGCTCGCCACCTCGACGTGAACAGATCATTGGTTTGCTGTAGATCAGATAATAGCATCGATTCGCTACGTTTGTTTGGTAGTCCATCAAGTGTTGGCACTTGGACTCCCCTAACTCAAGTTTACGACCATGTTTCACTAGTGCCTCATCATTATGGCAAACCGGTGAAGTCCGCACCTCAGTGATTAGCTTGGGAGCACATGAGCAGACTACGCTTTACAGCCATTTTCCAGATCACTTGTATAATCAGCCCTAGCAATCCCGTATACAGCATCTGCAAGCTTATTACATGTGACCTCCTCCCAGTGTCCAGGGTTGGTTTCGTAGCTCTGTGCAGAGAACACACTCGGTCTTGATGTTCATACCGAATATCAGTAGCCACCATTTATTGTTAATCGTGTGTCAGGGCGCATAAGTCCTCCTTAAATCCGCCAATCACTGTTGTTCTCAGTCTGGTATTTCTATGGAGAACCGACGCTGTGAAATCTCCGTCCCTAATAAATCCCCATTTAATTTGCTATTATTCAGTATTAAGTAGGGATTTTTAGTGCTGGCGTGCTAGGGTGGATTTAAAGTGGTTTTATTTAAGCAATCGATTTATTTTACTATACTCCTATCGATTTAACATCCACTCCTCTACAGATATCGAACTTGGCAACACTCAAAGCTAAATAGCCATTTGCTTCGTACCCTCTCAACTATTCGACAGATGCCAGAGCATAGTAGTCCTAAGGTGGTGACTGTACCTTGTAAATACAAAACAGGAAAAACGCTAGGCCAGGGCACATACGCCTGTGTCAAAGGTAAACTTGCCTCTTGTCCCCACCACTGATGCAGTTTCCATTCATCCTTTGCTTCTGCAACTTGAACGCCGCTTGCTTTACTAAAACCCCTTATCCTATTGTGCTTCCATATCCACTCAGAGGCTGTCCACGTAAGTACTGCTATGCAAAACTGTCGCAACTCCCCTCGCCATCTATTAAATTGCCTTTTGTGCTTTGAAGATTGAGAGTGGCAAGCATTATGCAGTCAAGGTCATCAACAAGCAGGCCATGAGGGGGAAAGAGAAACTGATACGGAACGAGATTGCTGTGCTACGGAAAATCAGTCAAGGCCATAGACACATACTGACGTTGGTGGATTTTTTCGAAACAACAAACAATCGTAATATCTATGAATTTTCCTAACGTTAAAGTTCTTGGTTCTGGCGTGCTGACTTTTGAGTGCCTTCTCCCTCTAAGGCTGCGTGTGTTAACTCTATTGTTTACAAATCTATTAGTGTATCTGGTTACTGAGCTGGCTTTGGGTGGCGAGCTGTTCGATAGGATTTGTGAGAAGGGAAACTATTATGAGAAGGATGCGGCAGTCCTGGTTAGAACGATTGTCGAGGCTGTCAATTACCTTCATGAAAAAGATATAGTTCATCGAGGTAAGCACACTACCACGTAATAGAAGGCTGGATGGTCAGCACTAACCCGTATCCATGCAGACCTAAAGGTAGCATTGATATGTTCGGAACACCGCGAAAGCACACGAGTTTGTACTAAAAAACCATCCGTTCATTCGGAACAGCCTGAGAATCTACTCTTTCGAACGAGAGCCGAGGACGCAGACTTGTTGGTGGCTGATTTTGGACTTTCTAGAATTATTGACAAGGATACGGTTTCAGTTCTGAGAACAACCTGTGGGACCCCTGGATATATGGTAAGTAGATTAGCAGCTGCTCTGGTCAGTAACTCTACTAAGGGGCACTCTCAGGCGCCTGAAGTTCTTGCGAAGACGGGTCATGGAAAGCCGGTGTAAGTAGAGCTTGGGGCATGCAATTGGACCTGCCCTCAGTAACCAATCTGGATGTAGGGACATGTGGGCAGTGGGTGTGATCACCTACTTTCTGCTTTGTGGATATACACCGTTTGACCGCGAGAACCGAGACGAAGAGGTCAAGTCCATCCTCAATGCAGGCTACAGCTTTACGCCTATAGAATACTGGAAGCATGTCTCGTCCGAGGGTAAGATTCCTTCACGCCAATCACTCGCCAAATTGGTCAAGCCTGTTTAAGCCGTTGTGTTCAGCAAAAAATTTCATCTCCTGCTTGCTGGTGGTCAACCCTAACGAGCGTCTCACGGCCCAGCAGGCATTGGAACACCCATGGCTCCGTGATCTTGCCCGCACCAATGGACAGCGCACGCCCGAGGAGCAGCGCGATCTGCTGCCCAACATTCGGGAAAACTTCAATGCCAGGCGCATGTTTCGGAAAGCGGTGGATGTGGTCAAACTAGTCAACAACCTTAAAAACAAGCGGAACTCCTCCCATGCTAGCCCGCCGACTCTAGTTTTGCCTCATGAAGAAGACCTGGTGGGGAAGGACGTGATCGCACCAATAGGCAGTGATTCAGAATCCAATATCCATGTTTGACACAAGCCTGTGATCAATCGCCCCGCCCGTATATTGCTAGTTTCTTTTACAGTCGAGTGAAGACGATAAGCGTATTTGCCACCGCATAATAGCCACAATGTTATATGTACCTTTCATAGCCAAATAATAAGTACGGATTCTCTATTGCTACATAAGTCCACTGCTCCATTCCTGATACACGGTCCGTCGAGCCCTGTCACACCTCAGCGCTGCCCGCCGACTTCGAGGCCGAGTCTATGGCCTCCGGGTGGGCACGTGACCGAGGGCGTAATGCCATGTGACAGCGCTGGGGTTATTTGTGTTCCATGAGAGTGAAACAGCAAAAAAGCGTTCGGAAGGGCGATTTGGCTAGATCCGGAAGGCATCTTCAATGTCCATGTATTGCATGAGTGAATGTCAATAAACCTGGCAGAATTGGCGAGACTGAGCAGGCCCAACTGACAGCAGGCCACCAAGAATCAATTAATTAGGCACAGGACACACGTCTCCTAACAATAGATAGGGCCCAATTTATTTGATGAATTAGAAACAGCTTCCAACGAGATCATTGGTTACCCTACCCTTTGTCCGAATATGTCAGGCAACCCAGCTATTTTCCATGCATCTTATATATTTGATCACCGACGGAAACACAACCAAATCGATTCTGGTGATCCATTTAAAATGGATATGTGTGTCTAGCAAGTATTTTATTCCTCTTGATGCCTACCAGTCTAGGCCGCTACACACGTCTTCCTCTTTCGCAGCTAACACACGCCCGATAAACAAGTTCCCTTTATCCCTAAGAAAGATGTCTATTTGCTAGATTGGATTTTCCTCTATCATTCAAACTCGCATACTGTATTTATTAGCGGTCTCTCTCTGCTCTCTCATTTTTGTTTCAACATTCCCCTTCCCATCTGCTGCTCAGAACCTCCATCCTTATACTCTATACCCGCGTATAAATAACCCCTTTATCCATAACCTATTTCCTTGGCACTTGAGCGTGACATCGCAAGCACATGTTGTTCCTTTACCTTCTCGCGATACTCCCTATTGTGGCCTATGGGGCAAAGGAGGTTCAAGGAGACGTGAAGCCTCAGCCGATGAGCTATATCGTTGGAGGCTCCTCCACTACTGCTAGCGAGTTCCCTTCCATGGCTCATATATTATTGCAGGGCAATTCAAGATGCGGTGGAGCCATTCTGAATGAGAATTGGATTATTACTGCTGGACATTGCTTAGTTCAATACTCAAATTCATCGGCATCGAGCTTCGTCAAGCTCCCGGTAGAGTCTTTTTCTTTGGTGTTTGGAAGCACTCAGAACATCAAGACCAATTCCGTTCCGATCAAACGCTACATCCTCCATGATCAGTTTGACCTAGTTACTTCAAAGGTTAGTTGAGAAAGAACTTCACGGAGCGCACCTTATCCAAGTCGGTCCTAACATCTCATCACATGATATTTCTACCAGAACGACCTTGGCCTTATTGAGCTACAGAGCCCCATACAATTCAGCGATAACATTAAGCCGGCAACCATAGGGAGCATCCCTAAGGTGAACCAGAACGTAACCACTGTAGGATTTGGGGAAACCGAAACCCAGCAACAATCCCCGACCTTATTGAAGTTGAATTTAACCATCGGAAGCACAGATTTTTGCATGAAGTCTATCGGCGAGACCAAGAATGACCCAACCATCTTCTGTACAAAGCCCATGCCTGGAAAGGCTCCCTGCTTCGGCGACTCTGGAAGTCCAGTATATGGGTCAGGCAAACTAATTGGATTGACCAGCTATGGAGTGAACCTCGTGGATCCACTTTCCGATAACTGTGGTATCTCAGGCGAGATCACTTACTTCGTAAATATCAACAACTACAAGCAATTCCTTAGTATTGCTTCTAGCACGAACAACTCCCAAGTGCCGTCAAGCATATCATCTGATCCCATTAAGAGCACCACTCAGGGCTCAAACATCGTGAAAACCTCTGACGCGATGAGTGGGAATCCTATTCAATTCGGCCTCCTAGGTTTTTTGGTTGGCACATTCATGGCCATGCAATCTGATTACTAATCATTATCTGTTAAAATGGTGGCTTATTCGTTAGAATAAAGATTCATCTGCAAACCTTGGTTGGAGAGGAGGGGGGAGTGAGTATGGATTCACGGGGGTGGGAGACATTTGGTGCACTCATTTAGCCAAATCCGGTTAAAGGTCATTTACTTTCTGCCACCAAATCAGCCAATCGAGAGGCTGGTGTAACATGACACTGATTGAGGGGTGGTACGCTCTTCGACTATTTGAGTTGTGAGCACCAGCAACCCACCCCAAATAATGATCCGTTGCTCTTAACTTTGGGACTCAGCATTGTGAGCATAGCACCAAGCAGTAATACTGTTTGTCAACGGTACTATCTGGATATGGATAGGATTCGTATGAAGTCTTTTATTCATATGCGTTTTGCAAACAGGCAATACTTGGTAGAAAAGCTAATGCTGGATGCCTGTTTAGATATGAAGCTTGATTTAAATCATTACTCCTGGCACTCCCGCATTAAGCTCATGATACCAATCGCGAAGCGGCTCTCAACCATATCGGCCAACAGCTATTGCACCCCATTTACTATGAACTAGTCCACAGCCTGCTTGCCATGATTTGATACTGATACTGATACTGAGCTTTCCCCTCATTTTACCAAGGTAAGTTGAAAGTGCTGATCAGACTTCGGGCATTCATGACCCAGTGCCGTATCCTCAGCCATACCAATAAAGTGCTGTACCCCACACTTGCTGTTCCTCGCGATTAGTGGTAATCCATTACTGCCAACTACTTCTTGGAAGCGTCCGAAAGTTCTCTGAATCGAAGATCAGGCTAATGAGAGCAAAACCCGAATTCACACCACCATGCAGAAACCAATTTATCGAGATAGCACATGACGTCTACCCATTTTTTGATGTAGTCATAACACTTCCCACGGTGCGTTTTATGCCAAACCCATTGAATCATAGCATATGGGAGATGGGGTTTGCAAACGATGAGGTGCGCACTTGGCGGAGTGATAGGAAACGTGCAGAGTTCGTATGGCATATAGCAATCCTTAGTGAACTGTCATTGATCTTTCGGACTAACCCTGTCTAGGCTAAATAATTCCAAAGGTTTCTAAATATCATGAAGCCCTGATTATGGGGATCAGATGACACACTGGGAAGCCCAGGTAGAGTGTGTTTTCCAAAGACAGCCAACTACATGCAACCGATTTTCATTGAGGATGGAGTTCGCAGGACACCAAGGTGCGCAGCAATGGGCCATTCCGTTGCGAATGCTGCAGCCGGGCGCATTCCATGGTTGACAGACCAAGCTGCCAGCTCACTATGCCTAAAACCCGATGAAAACGCCTGATAGCTCAAAAATTGAAGTTGTCATAGGAGCCGATCAAAGCCAATGTAAAAGATATGGGGGTTCGAATGCTTGACCGTGATTGGCCAGGTCCGAACGCTAACTCGTTCTATCGTGTGTGGTATTCCTATGATTCGATTGGACGTGTGGGCCAATCAATGAGAGGTGCTTTTTAATTCCCACTTTTCGATAACAGGCTGGCCGACGTGCGCCGACAGCGCATAAATATGCCATGATAACTACAACTAAAATGGTTTCATGGAGAATGATCTGATTGGCTATACATGGCAGTGCTTATACTCAGTACGAATTATGGTTGCTAAAATGTCAGGTTGCCACCAAACAAGTTAGGCATTTTATGGGGCAAAGGATGGTTGTATCAGAGTCCAAGCGGGTTTCCTTCCAGAAAGAACAAACAGTGTTTACGGTCGTTTTTCTAAAAATTAGCCGCTTCAACCTATCCAGCGGGCTACAGGTCGCCCCACTGCCTAGCTGCTTACCCCTCGAATCAGTGAGCTGCACCGCATATCGGTAATCAGGAATGGACGCTGGCAGCTCCGTATGCTCTAGGTAAGTGTATCTTCATGAACGTCGGACCCCGAGCCTAATGCGTTGCCGCCAATCTGGCCATTGCGAAGGAATCATGATGGGATGAGGGTTCTCCAGCATGTATTAGCTTGTTTGTAATATATTAGATAATCTAGAACACAAACCAACCATTTGAGTGAATCAGCGGGCTAGATAATCAACTCGAGATATCCAAACAATGGAGCTCTACCAATCGCACTGGCGCCTGATCAGGACGCACTCAAATCTTGCCTCAGATACAATGCTGCCAAATTTCCTCTTTTTGGCACGATTAAATGCAAGTTCGTAATTTGCCGACAGTGCTGAAGATCCCAAGGTACAAACAAAACTGGCTTAGGCTATGCAAAAGCCATGTCGTTAGTGCGGGCACCGATATCACTCGATGCGGCTCTTCGGGATACACCACGGCAGCTGAGATATACGAGCCTATTACGGACCCTGTAGAGTTGCATCAATATGGATTCATGACGCTACACTCAAGCCAACCTGGGAATTGCATGCATTGTTTCCAGGCCTCAGTATTGCTGGGAGCCCCCTCCATTGCAAGCGCATTCGGCGAGTGTTGTGGCATCTCCGATTTCCATATTTATCGCTCGGATTATTTAGGCTGCCCTCATCATCACCTCGATGCTGATCGCTGTATACATGAGCCGCTTCATGATCCATGGCGATATGCCCAAACCGTATACAAGCTTTATACTCGATGACCTATTCGTCCGAATTATCTAGAGCAAACCCGAAAAAAATGTAGCGTTCTGGTACGCCACTTCTGATAAGATAAGTTTAGGAATCTCTAGCATCATTTCATCAGTGATGTTGTCTCCGTTTCCATTCTCGGTATCGGTGGATTTGCTTAATAAGAGGTGACTGGACGTTCATGCTCAAGTTTGCCTTTTGTTCTCCACTACACCACAGCTACTGCGTACGATAGTTCCACTTCCCCTCCCTGCCTCGACGAGATCCATCAAGTCGCTCACCACCACACAACTCTAAACTCGCTGGCCTTGACGCAAGAACAAAGTAGGAACGCTTCGATAGCAGCAAGGCTTTGCCGCTCAATGTCTCGGTAGCAATTTCTGATTCTCTCAGGGGATGGAACGTTTTTAGGTTAACTTTCTCTTACACTGAAGATACTCTTTAGAACTCATCCAGCAGCCACTGCGGGCGCGGATGTGCGGATTTGGCGACAGGGACCGCAGACTTGTCGGCCCCTTGCCGATACTGGAGTTGAAGGTATACGACGAGAAAGGCGCCATTATCACCGAGTACATGAGTTTTCTCCTATGCAAACCCGCCCACCTCACCTTGCCCATGCTAACTCCACTGCTTCTTGAACTAGGGCCTCCGAGTTCTCAGGACTCGTCGTTCACGCAGATCTTTGGTCTGTTGACTTCGAGCACGATTGTAACGTGGTTGTCAACCCTGCATCTATACCGGCAGCCTCCTGCAACAGTCGCCTCGGCTCCTCCGTCATCTCTCTGGGAGGGCCGGTCAAAGTCCGCAACCTGATTGGATCGACGGTCTCATCAGCATATCAACTGAAGCATATCTGTGGTGATCCGGGGATATTCTTCCTGTTCCCAGATCTCTCGGTTCGAGTCGAGGGGACATTCAGGTTGCGGTTCAGCCTGTGGGATGTGATGAAGTAAGTACGGTTGGGGTGGATTCTTATTTGCTGACACTCATTGGCCATGCACGTTTAGGACGTGGAAGGGAGAGAAGAACAGCATGCTGACCCACGTATTCAGCGAGCCGTTCACCGTCTTCCAGCCCCGAAGCTTCCCTGGGATGACCGGTAAGTCCACGAAACCACTCGCATCTTGGGAATGGAACATTAACTCGACGAACATCGCCACCAGAGGTGACCCCACTGTCGAACTGGTTCTCAAGCCAAGGCATGAAGCTGTCCCTCCGACGCCCCGGGGAGCAGTGAGCGGTCGGCCTCTAGAGCTCAGGCATTCAGCCCCATCCATTCTATATAGAGAAGGATCGCGACTCTGGAAGCATGCATCCCACGAGAATCCTATCATTTCACGTTTCCTCTGAATTTCATGATACACTTATTTTACCGTTACCCACGAGCCAAAGCCCGACTGTCCCACCTGGCTCGCCTCCCGAGGGGATTGTGGTCACCACCTACTACTTTGTGATGATGAATGCAGACGGGTCTGGCCAGTCCAATCGAGCCACCCTAGCCCCCCTACCCCAATTCCCCTATGAAACCAACCTATACTCCAAAGCATAAATCATTACGTAGAATGGACCAACATGTATGTTTCAAGCAATCGGAAGGTTGAATGGAGGACCATTGCTACAGCAACTGTACCTCCCTCCACCCGCGTTCGATGAGTCCTTGCCCCGAAGGCCGGCCGAATGGGCCTAACCAGCAGCCTGCAATTTGAAGGAGCCGAGTCTTCATGTCCAGCCAGAACACCCAATATCAGATGAAGGCTTGAAACAATCTCGCCTCGACTTCTTACAAAATAAACTTCTCCTTTGCTCAGTACTGCACTGGTTTCATGATGAACCCAGTTACACCGCCCGCGGGTGGTACCATAAGTTTCGCCACATTTAGAGTCGGGCCCTGGGGAAATTGAAGGGCGAATCAGTCTTCTCCTAATGTGGTACGACACCGTCAGGCCCATCGAGAACTCCCTTACCAGCCAAAGCCCAAGCATCGGATGCCAATCCGTGGAGACTGCGACCTTTCCCTCAAGGATCCTGAACTCCTAAGTGTGAAAGCAATCTGCTGGGACGGTTGGTTTGGGTGGAATTGCGGGAGATGATGAGATCGATAGCTGACCTCGCTTGACTCCCCCCCCCCAATTCGGACCTTTTTCTCTGGCAGTGAATGCGGAAGAGGGCTAGGCGTTCCTGGAAATTGTTGGGAATTGGGGATCAAGCGTCGAGGGCAGCTCTGTATTGCTGCGAGTTACAGTCAGAGAGGCGGGGAATATAGGTCGGATTAGAGTGCTGACAATAAAGAGTGGATGGGTTGGTACAATGTGAAAATACCATGAGCCCAGTCTTGAATCCAATGAGCTCTGCGAGAACTCGCAGCAATTGTGGGGGTGGAACTATGCAGACCTGGCACTAATTATGGAAATGCTTCGAAAATCAACATAGCATAACGTTTAATGCTGTTACAGGTCACGTCATCGGGAGCTGGGGCCCAGGAGCTGTATCCTGGGACTGTTTACTATCAAATCTAATGCCCCTCAATGCGAATAGTTCTAGATTCCATTCCAAACTGAGTTGATCGCAAATTATGGAAACTTACATAACTCTATGAACAGGCTTATCATAGATGCTAGTTGAGGATTGGTGGGCAGAGGCAGGAAAAATGGCCCATCGTAACATAAGAGGTTGTTCTGGGCCTTTTGGCAGACCACTCAAATTGGTGCCAAAGCAGCCTTGACCTCTTGGAATGATCTTCATTGGGTGACCGGGTATCCTTAATATTTCGGAATTTGTCACTCTATGGGGAGGAGAGTTTTACTGTATCTATTCTGAGCATGTGCAAACACACAGCGCTAATATTGCTGTACAGCAGAATGGCTCACAAATAACCATCAATAACTGAACCATGGCCCTCAGCCTGGTGTTTTCCATGATAATGTAGCCCCTCTCCTGCCAGAGGATTTCCAATAGAGTTACTTTTGGTTGGATTCTACGGCTGCAATAGGATTGTTGCAATGGGGAGTTGTGCACAATAGCTACCATATTCATGAAGATATAGTACCACTCAACTCGAATTGGTACAGCACATCATAAAACATTGAGCCTTAACTCCCTTAAAGGTAGTGATTCACTATTATGACTAGTTGGGTGCTTGGCAGTGATAGACATACCGAAGAAACCTTAGGTATACACTTTTTGATCTACTACGGAAAAATGCAGCTTTTGGTTTCCTATACATCCTCAAAAAGCGATCATCTGGATGTGCCGCAGAAACCCTTGGAAAGATAAGCTCAAAGTATGAGGCACCCTTCCGATGGCAATCAAATACTGCCATGAGTCCAGAACCCAGTGGCATAGCTCATTTGGATATCAGGGTATAAAAATAGCATTAAATTAAGTGGAGCGATCCTGTGGTGTATAGGATGCTGGCAGTTGGTAACAGATGGAGATTGAGCTGGTTGCAGTACTAAAGGGTGTGTGTCACTCCGGAGTGTATACCCCCTTTAAGAGTTGGGAATGGTGGTTGAATTGGCGGATATACGGGCTGGTCATCCTTCGCATAGTAGAAATCGAGCTATTTTATCGGCGATCCATGTCTTATGTAAATGAACTGCTGACCTCATATCGGTATGGTATTTAATGAGCAGTGATGTGCCATCCCACACAACCCGTCATGGTTGCTGCACAGCCAATCTATCGGGTCATATCCGCACAAATGAAGAGCATCAGTGCTGAGGCTTAGGGCTGGGAGTGGTTTGAGACATAAGCCGAAAAGAGGAACTTTATCAATGCTCTCTATATTACATAATGGCACTCTTCAGTGTGGGCCAACATCAATCGATCTTGGATAAGCTTTGTCTACTACATGGAATCAGGATTATATTATGCCACCACGAAGCCCGAATCAAATCTCTGGAAGACCCAAGGGGAAATAAACCGGCTCCCCTAGCGTATCTTTCTGGGATACTCGACGACCTTAAAATAGTCACATACCTCAGCCGTATCTCACACTAGATGTCGGTTGGAAAATCTATTCTGGTTCGTGACCATAGAAGGTTATGCGAATCTCGGTATGGCCCCTGGGCATCGTTCCCATCTCCAACTGGATTGGTCACCGAAGCACAGTGTAGGATGGTGGTTCGTGATCCGCAGTAGGTCTAGACCTCTGGGAGTATCGCTATGAGAGGGCCCTCAAGCGCCAAGTCGCACAAAACGTCCACTTGCTGCTGACTGAAATGCATAACAATGGGCTCAAGGTGGACATCATAGTGAGAGTCAGATTGGCCTTCACAATCGATTAATACTGTGGCTCCCATGACTGGGGCCTGTGGGTGATATATTGGATCAATCTGCACGTTTGATCGGCTCGTAGTTCATGCTATGTTGTGAGTGCTGTGGATACCAAGCCATACTGAGTGATCGGATCTTGTCAGTGCACTGAGTAGGGATCACGAATACGAATGGTAGGTGGACTTGGATTTACATGACTCGCCATATTGATTTCTAATATCCCAGCCCAGTCGAATGCTGTCGCTACACCGATGCTGTCGTAGGAGCCAGGGGCAGACGGTTCTTTAGAATCCATGAGAGCATGATGAAGTCACCCATACTCCTTTCTGGTTAGTGACTGATTTGCAAATATTGTGTTTGATGGAATAGATTCCTTGAATCCCTGGTGTATCGTCACCCGAGAACTAGTGGCTAGGAATAATGCCAGCGATTGCCGAGCAGGTTTGGGGCCGGAGTTTTGATCGAGGAATACCTGTGGCGGTGTGATCGTGTGGGGTTGTGGGACTTGTTGTTCGTCTGTGGGATAGCCTGCACCCATACAATTGAGATCAATACATTGATTGGGAAGCGCTGGTCATGTATCACCCACCACGCATGTGTTACTCTGTGTGAATCCATTTCGGATAGCATCCGAGGGCAACCACAGAAACCCCAAGCACTTGATGTTGTGGCCGATCATGCAAGATCTAGCGTTGCAATATAGTAACGATTCACCACAGTTCTTTATATGTACATATAGAGGCAGCATGTACTGCCGAGCTAGGTCCGACTTCCAGTAAAATGGCTAAAAACTTATGCAGCCAGTGGCCTCAGCCATCCGGTGGCATTGTCATCGGGCTGCACATCACTTGGCACTTGGCAGTGTGCCATGGGGATGTGATGACCGCATCCGCAGTGACCAGCCAATTCGAGAGTCTACCGATTTCGGTTACTCCAAGGGGAATTTGCGCTGGCCTTGGTAGCCGCCCATGTGATTCCACAGCACATAGGCTAGTCCATAGTTACCCCAGATATATGCCTTACCGAGAATGCTGTTTGATGTGTTTCTTTGGATAAAATAATGATCGGTTTATTTGGGCGGTGCTACGGTCACCCATATCCTATCCGGCCAAATGTGGATAAAAGCCCCCAACATTTGAGTGCGATACATTGTTACATTGCACTTGTTTGTGTAAGATCAGTCTGGCAGTAACTAGTGTCTAAGACTCTTATGGCAGGTGGTAGATTATATTCTGTTGCCAGCAGCCTCCCCTAGATGATGGGTTGGTGAGCGCTGTGCGGCATCACCACTCCAAAAGACATGCTCCAGTGTACGAGTATCTTGCATGCATAACATAAATATGATTTATTTTTATACGATAATACAGATGGTATATTATGGATGAGCGGGAAGAGATCTATATACAATGATGGTCGAGCCAACCTCAGCTACAGCAACATTTCAATACCCCAGCCTTCGGTGAGTGAGTACAGCACTGCACAGGTGTCGTCGTACTTGTAGTGACGTTGTCTAGCATCCACCCTGGTGAACGATTTGTGGCAGAATGCGCACTTGTAGGGCTTGTCGCCTGTATGCAACCTCTCGTGTCTCTCCAGGTCGTATTTTCTGGTGAAAGAACGTGAACAATGCGTGCATGGGAATGGTCGGTCTTTTGGCGGCAGGTTGGGGTTCGAGTTCCTGGCCTTCCCGTTATTGGATTTCCGCGGAGACCGTCTCCGGCTGGTTCTATCTTCTATGGGGTCCGCAGCGGGCTTCTGGGAGCACTGGCTCTGCATTTCTATGGAGGAACATGCCACGGGCCAAGGGCAGTTCATCTGGTATGCCGGGTGCAATAGGTCTTGCCAATTATGGGTTGGGGAATGATCGAAGTCGGTCATCTGAAAGTAATGCGGGCTTGAGGACTGCTCGGAGCCGCTCATTTGCCCAGACTGCGGCAGGAGGGAGTAGTATGAGTAATCTAGGTTGGCATGGGTGCTGGTGGTGGGAATGCATAGGAGTGAGGAGGAGTCGTATTCGTGGCTCATTGTCTGAGGCAAGTGTTGGCCCATGGTGAAGGAGCTTTCCTCTGGCGAATTGGCCTCGGCCATGGTCGAGCAGCATTCGTTGGTGCAGAAGAAGCTATTGTTGTGAAAATGGGGATTCATCGTGAAGTCAAGCTTCGATGGAGCTGGTCCGATTACGAAGGGCGTCATGGGTGGATTTATAGGTGACGTCGCACCCACCTCCACCTCCAAACCTCAGTGTCATCCGCACTTCCCCCTCCCCCAATCGATAGAAACTCATTTGGATCATCCTCCGTTCACCAAAAGCGGCGGTTACGCAGGATAATTGATCAGGGTTTACGCACCAGGATGCTGAGATATATCTAGTGGCCATGATCAACTCTCACCACTCAGTCGGTAACCTGTTGAAGAAAGGCTAGCCAGCCGGAATCATCTGGTTACGACCGGATGTATCGTGTGTTTTAATAAGTATTCTATTGGGGTTTCTAGAGAATCGACATGAAACCAGCATTGTAATCCCGTCGCCTGAATTTGACCATCACAAATGATGGGATTTCGCCCTCCCAAGGAGCAGGTTATGAAATTGTGTTCACTATGATTCAACGAAACGAATTGGTGAGAAAATGACGAGGTACAAGATGATTGATCGGAGATCAAATTCAAACCAAACGGCTGAGAAAAAGTTTGAAGTACGCTGCTCTCACTTGCACCAAACAATTCCCCGACTGAATTGATGCGCTCTACATTAAGGGCGTCTGAGCCCAAACATCTGTTTGAGACCCCCATTACTCAATGCATATATAAAGGATTCCAGATGCGGCTATCTATAGATCTTGGATTCCATCAAGCCTAAGATGAATACATTTGGATCTTGTATGTTGGTGTGCATACTCCTATGGACGATCGTTAGCTGTGAAACTAGGTGAATACACGATTTTCGTCGGAACGTCGGTAAACTCTAACTAACCTGATGGGCTTAGGATCGATACAGGAAGATTCATCTACAGATGCCGACGTCCTGGCCATGTTGCTCTGACGTTCGACGACGGGCCTGGTCCCTTCACGTCACAACTGCTCGAAACCCTCAGTGCCAAAGGCGCGCCCTCCACGTTTTTTGTTATCGGTAAGGTGCCATGACTGGTCCAAGAATGAGCTTGCGCTGACAATTTCCAAAGGGGAGCAGCTTAAGGAAAAGAACTTCTCCCAGCTGCTGAAGCGAGCCTATGATGAAGGTCACGAGATCGCCTCGCACACCTATTCCCATCCCCATCTCTCCGACTTGTCCAAATCCGAGGTCGGTAAGGAGATCACCAAGAGCGCGAGTTTGATTGAAAAGATCATCGGGAAAAAGCCGAGCTACCTGCGTTGCCCATATGGGGATTGCGATGCTGACACGAGAGGTCACCTAGGCGGCGAAGGGTACAAATTGATCCAGTGGAATTTGGACACCAACGACTGGAAGTATGCCGAAAAAAAGCGCGAACCACAGAATCTGGAAAATATTCGGAAGGTGCTGGAGGTTTCAAGCCCTGAAAACAGCAGTTATATCATATTGATGCATGATATTCATGAGGGAACTGTAAGGCAAATTGGCCAAGTGATCGATTCCATTCGAGAAATGGGCTACTCCCTCACAACCATTAGCGAGTGCATCGGAGATGATCAACCTTATTTCCAATGATCCATCTCAACCGATCCACTCCCCTCACCTCGGCTCCAAATCCGAGCTGCTTACATCAGTCTAGCTCTTCTCAAGCCAGTGTTTCCCAAACTTAAGTTGTTATTTATATGTGACGCATTCAATCCAGCCAAATGAAAATCTTCGAACATGTTCCCAAGTCCTATCAGATCCATTAATCGATCCCGTGTTCAAAAAGAGCCCTATGATCGAAGATCTCCCGATCAACTCTGATGGGAAGGGAGTGTACTCATCCAGAATACACGTCTCATTCCGATCAGTCCCGCTGCGGCAGATTCGATTCTGGCATAGGGGTCAGCATCTATCCATAACGATCGATCCCTCAATGCCGGTCCTATTGAAAGGCTGACTGCTGCCTAGGATCCCCTCGGTCCTGAAACAAACGTCTCAGACATTTGCCCTCTGTACGTTAGCTTGATGTCTAGATTCCGATTTAGCCGCAGTTGGAAGCCATCACTACAGGAAAGGGTGTGGTACCTTGTGGTGTATGGAATCCTGGCACCTAGCGGCAAAACCTCCGATGATGGCCACAAAGCTGGCTTCGATGGATCACTGTGTTTATTGGGCCACTTCCGCCTATCCGAGATTTCATGTGTGACATCACTGGCTTGGCCACCTCCAGATGAAGCTCTGAGGGTGATGTGCTAATGTCGTGAAGGCAAGATGCCATGTAGCTCATTAAACGATTACAGGAACACACCATGTTTCGCCTGATATTCAGCCAAACCAGGAAACCGCTGGTGACTAGCCAGAATATCAGCGCATCTATGGCATCAGTACTCACGATCCGGAAACAGCATCCGAGATACGATCGCTAACTATCGAATTACAGTTGCAGTTACAGTTACAACTACCACCACCCTCACCACTCCATCTGCCACATCGCCTCCACCTCCATCTAATCATAGTGGCATCAGCAAACAGGATTTATTATACATGAAAGACTGGGGAATTAAACAATCTCTCCCATTCCACAGTGAACCGCGGAGAGTATCAAAAATAGGAAATAAAATAAATGCACCAAGGAAGCAATTCAAGTCAGAGGGAACGTCGGACATCTTACTCGGATTTTTGCTTTCCTTTACCATCCTGCTCAGCGGTTCCCCAGCTGGTGAAAGTCGGCGTTCAGCAACGAGGCGTTAGTAAACGATGCCTGATTGGAGCGTACACATATGCACACAAATACACGAGCACTTACAGTCGGATTGTCCGGTCATCACTTGCAGAGACAAACATATAAGGGTTGGCGGGGTTCCAGTGGATACAATTGACCGGTCCTACGTGACCAGGCAGCACCTTGATCAGCGTTCCTTGCTCTCGGTGCCAAACATAGATGGATCCATCTGGCCCACGGGGGAATCTTGGTTATTTCGGCTCAGCAAACATCCAAGGATCTACCTAGTTACCTGCACTTCCGCTGGCGATAAACGCCTGATCATGCCCACCGAAACACGATCGGATGATGAACTCACACTGCTTCAATCCAGCGAATCGGCGCACGAGTCTTTTCTCGACGATGTCCCACAGATGGATGTCCTAGAATCAAGGTTCATATGGTTGGTGACAAGAGTTACGCAAGTGGGGGCTTCTCCATGAATTACCTGGTCATTTAAATTAACTACGACATATCGGCCATCATCGGAGAGCCGCATTGAGTTGATGCGCCTATCCTCCTTGATGTAGCTGTCGTTGGCCAGAATGCTCGATTAGTACCGGAGCCATGTCCTTAGGGGGGAGGATTCGGGGATGCTTACTCTTGCTCTAGGCGTTTCTCCAGATCGTAGATTCGAATCTTGCAGTCCGCACAGATCGAGACCATCTTCTTCCCATCTTTGCTAACGGCGATGTCGGTGACTCTAGCATTCGACCATTGGTACAAGATACTTCCTTGGATGTTCTGGTGGAGATGAAACAATGAGTACCCGCGCTTCATGTTGCTAATCCTATCTGACTGTCATGCGTTACCCATAAGTATAGACTTTTATCTAAGCCACCGCTGACGAAGTGCACGTTGTTTGACAACCAAGCGCAGGAGGTGACAACGTCGGTGTGGTTGTCTAGGGTTCGAATGCACGTCCCGTTCTATTCATGGAATGCCCGGCTGCCGTTAGTCGAATGGTTTTGGTTGGGAAGAGCTATGGATGACTAACCCGAGTATTCCACAGGCTAAGCCCACCATCATTGGCGCAGGTGACTATCATCGAGTCGTTGGGGGACCAAGCTAAGAAGCAGACCTCCTTGCCCAGGACTTTAAGAACGTGAAGCTTGCGTTTTTCCTATCCCGTCGTCTGTCAGGCAACGCTGTCTTGGACGATGGTATGCTATGGGCAAATTACCTCGATGCTCCAAATGATGGCCGTTCCATCCTTTGACCCGGAGGCGATGTACTTCCCATTGTTTGAGAACGCGACGTACCACACTTCATCCGAATGACCTTCAAAGACGTGCTTGGTGACGCCTGGGAATCGACTTCTAAAGGCAAGTCAGTGAGTCTGAGCGGGGAAGAGTCTCAACGAATCCTATGTACTGGTCACATCGGTGGTCCGAATATAGGCTGAACTCCTTTTCCGTGATGTCGTGGTAGAGGCAATGGTCTCTTTGATACTTCGCCGCCTGGTCAAACAATGTCTCCATCCTACGATTAGGGATCATTACCGACGGCGCGATATTAACTGGCGAGGGGTTGGTTAGTGTCCTCGAAGTGGGATGGAGTGCTATGGGGCCACACGCTACCTTGCAACTCCTCCAGTAGCTTTTTTCTCGTGTCGGCCACGGTGCCGTTCCAGCCAGCGAGTTTCTTCAGATCCTTGACGTCCCCGCACATCAGAAGACTGGAGAGCAGGTGCAGCTGCTCGGTGTCGCACCCCAGCGGGGTCAGCTCGTTCCTAAGCACCCCTAGCGCGGCGGGCACTTCTCGGGCTTCCAAAAGCTCCAGATACTTCTGCCGTCTGAGCAGGAATTGGACCTTCTACAAACAAGAGGTTAGCGTCGGGAAGGTGGCACATATGTGATGTGGCTCGACCTCCAGCTTTTCAGGCTCCTGCAAGCCTATGGAAGGCAGCAGTGCCTCAACGTGGGACCAGTCGCCCGCCAGAACGCCCTTCCGGAACTGGGTCACTTCTGGACGCTCCATACTGAACCCGGACTCCATTTCCAAAAGCTGTGTGGACCGACTAAAAATGGTGGAGAGGTATGAGCGCCGGCCGACAGCATACAATACACCCCCCCCTCTGGTTCAGCAACCTACCTGTAGCCTAGATCGTGAAGCGACTGGCATATCAAGCGAACCACCTCTTCTCTTTCGTATCTATCCTTCGACTGGTCCATCTCTAAATAGGCTTTGGCCCCGTTTCGTGGGGGCTCCACATTGCTGGGATGCGGAACGCTGGTACGTTGGTCCATTTCTAATTTCATCTGCTCCAATTTCCGATCTAGTGCGGTAGAGGGTATTTTGATTCGCTTGCGGGGAGGTAGCGTGAGCTCCCCGACCGTTTCCTTGGGGTTGTTCAGGTGGGTGAGGGGAAAGTTGGAGCTTCCGGTGCCGGGGTGTGGAGTGAGGTTGCTCGTCGAGGTGGGATTGTAGGGTGCGGATGCAGTGTGTTCGGTTGGAGGCTCATTCACACCTAGTGGCTCCTCGCTGTTGGTCTGGATTCTATCAACAGAAGGGTTGTGTGGTGATAGGTTGTGCCGCGCACGACGAGTCCTCCGACTACTATCGGGATACCACGAGTCCAGGTTGAAACTATCTATTTTATGTTGACGTACTCGAACAGGTACGCCAACAAGTGTAAACAAGAAGGAGAGGAAACGAAAGGAAGGCGAGAAAAGCAGGAGCACCGATTGAACTCAACCAACGCGCGGGAACGATGCGTAGATGACCTAGTGGAGGGAATCCCTTAGTTTTTTCCTTCTCAAGGGAACCGGAGCCAGGAAATGGCCAGGTGCTCGGCTTACCTAGTCCTCTCTATTTGAATGGTTGTTCAGCAAGGATCACTTTTTCCCAACGAATATCCGATCAAAGCTACAAAAGGAACAGTTCAGTGTGGGTTGCCAAGGAATGGGGGATTGGATGGGACGTGAACGAGGGGCTTTACAACAAGTGAAAATCAAGTTGACCGACAACGAGGCTTGACTGAGGCAAGCACACTGACGGGCACTGCGCTAACGAAGAAGGGAAGGGAAGGGAAGGAGAGAAATCCCGAGGGCCTGTCAGTGGTAAGGAAATACTGGGGTTGGTAGCGTACCGAGAATACTGCCCCGTTCGATATATCTTCAACTGAAAAGCGAACCTACGGTGAAGTTCACTGAAGGAGACCAAGGTAAGGATGATTGTTTCCAAGAAAATCAATCTTGGAGGAAACAAAAAAAAAGGAGGAATTTCAATCAAGATTCTTTTGTTGAATATCACAAGTCACAAAATCGTTTTTGATGCGAAAATATCGACCTCCCTGTCAGTGCGATTAAATACATGGTGATTGCTGCGAAGATGCTGGTTAATTCTGATTCTCGATTCCATCAATTTGTCCTTTCTTGGAGAGGATCGGTGATGGTGATGGTGATGGTTATGGTAATGAATGTGGACATCGTTTTAGTTATGGCTATGGTGGTGATGACGGTTGTGGCTGTACCCAACAACTCGAGAACTTCGGTGACCATCGTGAAGTAGGCAACCCAGGTCTTTAATTGATGAAACGAATGTATCTCTTAAACAGCTGAAAAACGAACGGGTGTTGCTGCCCACAGAGGCCGCGCACCGAAGCGAAACAAAGAATGGAGTGCACAAATACACACTTCAACTAATGATCGAGTCTCATGGCTCAAAATATGCGCCCAAACGTGAGTTTACAGGCCTGTTGCAAGGGAAACAAGACTAGTCTCGTCAGTTGGTCTGTGGAGACGCATCGGTGCACTGCAGAGTGCACGAGACCTAGCAACAGCCACCGCTGGTTTGGGCAGGGACCGAGCTACCCTGGCTGATCTTGATGTTCTGCTTGTTGGATGGAGTGGGCGTATTAGTGCCCATTCTCTCTTGGATTTGTCTGGCCATGGTAAGGAAGGCTTGCTCAACGTTCGTGGAGTCCTTGGCGGACGTCTCCAGGAACGGAATATTGACCTGGTCGGCGAATTCCTGTGGAAACCGCCTGGTCAGAGCGCGGGTGTCGGTGGGCGATTTGGGAAGGAGAAGTTTACCTTGGCGCCATCGTGATCGACGACCTTTTTCGAGGTCAGATCGTTCTTGTTGCCAACAAGGAGTTTGTCCACCCCTTCGGAGGCGTAGCGGTCGATTTCCTGTAGCCATTGCTTGACGTTGGTGAAGGTGTCTTGGTCAGTGACGTCGTACACAACGATGATGCCGTGAGCGCCGCGATAATAAGAGGAGGTGATGGTGCGGAAGCGTTCTTGGCCGGCGGTATCCCAGATCTGCAGTTTGATGGTTTTCCCTTCCAACTCAATGGTGCGGATTTTCTAGAGGGTGGCGCAGCTTAGTGAGGCGTTCAAAAGGACTGGGTGCGACAGCACTTACGAAATCCACCCCAATAGTACTGATGTAGCTCTCGGTGTAGGTGTCGTCAGCGAAACGAAGCAAGAGGCAGGATTTCCCTACTCCTGAATCCCCGATCAGTAGTAGCTTGAATAGATAATCACTATGGGCTGAGGTCAGTAAAGTAAACAAGCCTGGGGGAGATAGGTGAACGCCAGTCGACAAAGGCTTTTGTCCTTGACTGTCGTGGGGAACGGAAGTTTGAACATCCCTTGACGCAAAGCATCGGTCGTAGACGGGAGAGAGAGGAAACAGTAGAGGGGTTGAGTTGGGGAGCACTTACTAGTCGGGATTCATGACGACGGCGGCGGCACTTCCTATCTACAAGAGAGGTTGATGATTCAAGAAAGGAATGGATATTGCCGTCAACAGTTTGACGTGGGGAGGCTAAAATGCGGCTACAATCTGGACAATTATGGAAATCGGGATGTCGGCACGTATTGGGTAGGTCTACCCAACACGAAATGTACCACTGGAGGTAACTCTCCGGCTACCCATTTTACCCGCAGCCAAGCTATTGTTAATCGTGCACTTGACCTACCTCCTCGTGATGATTGGCTGGGCTGCGATTGCCGTGATTGGTCAAATGCTCGTGGTTGGCCAGTGGAAGGAGAAAACGGCCAAGTGATTTGAATAATGTGTGCGAAAGGCCATAGGCAGGCATGTGGAAGTTGCAAGGCCACCTGAGCAACAGCAGGTTGCTCACATCCAAGAGTAGCCACAGCAGAATCGTCACAAAATCCCCCTCCCAAACAAATCGGCTGCATCCCATCTCTCGGGCAATTGGAGTACACTACATCACCTCCTTCAATTGCTTCAAGTGTTTCAAGTAATTCGCCTACTACTGAATCATCCAGAACCTGGCCTCTCACACCTAGTTATTATCCTCAAAACCAAATTGAATCTCAACCTAATCCCACCGGCTTTGGCTTCTGTTGCAGATATGTACCATACATAAATGCTAGGGTTGAGCTACACAGGTGGTGCTGATATGATTTCATATGCTAACTCATTGACTCGGATGTATAATGCATCCGTAACAAGCAATGCATTGATACACTTTGGCCAAAAGACCACGCGTGTATACTCTGGATTACCACAAATCTGTTGTAAAAATTCGTATTTCCACCTAAATATTCACCTAACTTAGTCACTTAGATCATTACCTTCAAATCCTAGAGAATACTGACCAAATTCCTTGTCGGGATTTACTTAGAATATTTACCCAGAACATGAAAATTAGATAAGTTGTCCAAACAGCCCCAAACTTTGCACACATGTTCTTGGGACCTTCCTTAACCTATTCTACGTGTTTGTAATGCCAAGACCAGGTAAAAGTATAAATACTACTTTTACATTCAATAAATCATTAAGTGAAAACCACATAATCTACTTGTTCTCCAAATCACTTCTATTATCTCCAAGACTCTTACAACAGGTTATGAGCCCCAAGCTGTCACTCTCTGCAATATCTACTACTGCTATTACTGGAATTTTTCCCTCTGCTGAAAAGTTGGATGGATCCAACTACCAAGTGTGGAAGGTGAAGATGAAGATGCTGCTACAAGAAAGAGGCCTTTGGGATATTGTCATGGGAGAAGAATGCCCTCCTAAAAACGTGGGAGAGGAAGTCTTAAAGTACCAGAAGAAAGAACAAAGTGCCTTTAACTGCATTTGCCTTAATGTCAAGGACAAATTGCTAATTTAATGCTCAAGAGCAAAAATGGCAAAGAATGCCTGGAAAGCATTGGAAGACACCTACCAGTCATGTTCAGCTGCCAGGAAAATGTATCTGAGACAAAAATTCTTTACTACAAAGATGCTGCCAGGAGAAGAAATGAAAAATCTAATTAACACAATTACCCTGCTGGTAGATGAGATGGAATCTGTGGGCGTACCAACTACTGATGAGGATGTGATAGTTACCATCCTGAATAGCCTGACAGACAAGTTTCAAGGCCTTGTATCAGCCCTAGAGTCCAGAACTGAAGATTTGACCTTAAATTACATATATGGAAGGCTCCTGAATGAAGAATTAACAGAATCAAGCGCCAATAAGAAGGAAGAAGAAAATGCTTTAATAAGCAATGATAACCAACAAAGGAGGTACCCAAGACCCTACAAAGGCAAAAGCAACCTATTTTGCAACTACTGCAAAAGGAAAGGACACAAATCAGACCGGTGTCTCAAAAAGAGAGATTATCAGCAAAAGAAGCCTGAATATAGAAATGCTGCAACAACTGAAGATAGACTATTCATATCTGCACTAAGTATGACCACAAACAAGGATTCTCAGATGTGGTATATTGACTCTGGAGCTTCTCATCACTTTACACACCAAAAAGAACTTTTTACCCAATATCAAGAAATTCCAATTAAAAGGGTTTTCATGGGTGATGATAGAACACTTGATGCAGTGGGAGAAGGAACTATCCAAGTAAACCTAAGAAGCGGTGAAGGAATCCATACACTGACCTTTAAAGAAGTACTCTATGTACCAGAAATAGCCAAGAACCTACTCTCTGTAAGCAAGGCCACAGCAGAAGGACTCAGTTTTAGTTTTGACAATTCTGGATGCAGGATCACTGATCAAAATGGTGCCCATATTGCTTCAGGCATCAGAGATCAGAATCTATACAAGTTGACTTACATTCCATCATATTTGGAGGCCAATATAAGTAACTTAAATGAAGAAACACCAATGCTTTGGCGCAGGAGATTTGGACACATCAATTTTGATTATTTGCGTAAAATGATCAAAGATCAGCTAATATCTGAAGTGAAAATTGATCCCCCAGCTAATTTGGAGCACTGTGAAGCCTGCATATATGGGAAACAAGCCAGACAACCATTCAAGAGCTCTGAGCTAACCAAAACTAAGAAAAAACTAGATCTAATTCACTCAGATCTGTGTGGACCTATGCAAAATTTATCCCTAGGTGGGATGAAGTATTTAATCACTTTTATTGATGATTAAACAAGATACACATGGGTCTACTCCATGGAGAGAAAGGAAGAAGCTCTGTCTAAGCTCAGGGAGTTTAAAGCCATGGTGGAGAGAGAAACTGGTGAAAAAATCAAGAAATTACGCTTTGACAATGGTGGAGAATATACCTCAAAACTCTTCATCCACTTCTGCAAAATTCATGGGATAAAGCAAGAGACTACTGTACCATACTCCCCACAGCAAAATGGAGTAGCAGAACGTGCTAACAGATCAGTAATTGATATGGCAAGATCTATGATCCATGATCAAAAATTATCCTATGATTTTTGGGCGGAATCAGTAGCCACTGCTGTATATCTTAAAAATAGGAGTTATAGCAGAATACTTTGTGATTCTACTTCATTTGAAGCATGGCATGGATACAGACCAAGTGCAGAACATCTAAGAATATTTGGGTGTACAGCATATGCCAAAAAACTGGCCGGAAATCAGTCAAAATTTGAACCAAAAAGTGTAAAATGCATATTTTTGGGCTACTGCAATGAGAGTAAGGCATACAAACTCTACAATACCAAAGCAAAGAAGCTGATCAAGTCCAGGGATGTGCTGTTTGATGAAAATTCAAAATCTTCACAAAAAATGACATCAGATGATGACAAAAATTTGATCTCAAGTCCACCAATTGTCAGGATTGAATCAGAGCAAAACAATGAGAATTTTTTCACTCCAGAGGACTCTACAACCGTGGTTCAGCCAGAATCAGTGCCCAGGAATATCCCAGAAGTGATCATTCCAGTATCAAATGCCTGGAGATCCAATTGGACAAGAAATAGCCCAAATTACTATATCAATGAGGGTACAAACTTAGCCTATGCCTATTCAGTCCATATTGATGAACCCCAGACTGTAAAAGAGGCCCTAAATAGCCCACAGACAAAGTTTTGGAGATCTGCAATGACTGAGGAATATCAGACCCTGATGGAAAATCAAACTTGGGACTTAGTCAAATTACCAATCAACAAAAAATCAATTGGATGCAGATGGGTCTTCAAGACAAAATACAAGGCTGATGGTACAATTGAGAGATACAAAGCAAGACTTGTAGCCAAAGAATACTCTCAAACAAAAGGACTTGACTATACTGAGACCTTTGCACCGGTAGCCAAGTTTAATTCCATCAGATTAATATTGGCTATTGCAGCCAAATAAAAGTTTTTTATTCATCAAATGGATGTAAAAGCTGCATTTTTGAATGGAGAACTTGATGAGGATGTGTATATGGACCAGCCTGATGGGTTTGTTGACCAAGATAACCCCCATTTGGTCTGCAAGCTTAAAAAGTCACTATATGGTCTCAAACAATCACCAAGAGCCTGGAATTGCAAGATAGATTCTCGTTTGGAATCTTTGAGTTTCAAAAGGAGTAATGCTGACTATAGTATATACTATAAGCCAGATAGGGCAAATCCAGATCTGTTAGCTCTATATGTGGATGATCTTATTATAACCACCAATAACCTAGAAACATTGAAGAGACTAAATCCGGCCTATCTAAGGAGTTCAAGATATCCAATCTAGGAGAGCTCAGTTACTACTTTGGGATTAAGCTCTCCATAGACATAGGTACCCAGACTATTGCCCTAAGCCAATCCAAGTATATTCCAGATATACTAAAGAAATACCAAATGGAAGACTGTAAACTAGCAGCTACCCCAATGGAGACAAGCAATAACTTGGTCAAAACTCAACCAAATCAAGAGAGCTTGGTGCCATCTGAAAGCCCTGACTTTCTTTGTCAATCTACAGTGGGCAGTCTGACGTATATCATGCTAGGAACACAGCCAGATATCTCATATTCAGTGGTAGCTGTCAGCCAACATAATCAGATATATGGATCTGATCATATTGCAGCAGTTAGCCAAGCAATATGGAGTCAAGAATTGATACAGCAACAGTAGAGATCTATGCACTCAGCTTTATATTGGTAGTAAAGCTGTTCATATCCTATCACAAACTCCCTGCATAAAAGCTGTAGATGTGGCAAATTGGCATTGGTGATCTACTTCTGGATAACTATTCCAACAATGACACATATGACTCACAATCCTTCCAATGCACTCTGGGTAGAAATTGCTTCTGAAGGCCCCTTGAGTAAATACATATCCAGTTCATCCAGTTCTTGCATTTACATTGTTGCATATGTGGATGATTATTGATTGGAGCTTGTGAGAGGTACTTTGGGCAGCAGATACTTGGTAAAATCTTGCCAATTCTTTCATGCTTCTCTGGTATCTCAAAGGGCTCTTTTAGCTTGAAATGCCCCATGTTTATCTTGGTCATTAGTGTAGGGATATTGTGGAGAGCTAATGCATTGC
Source organism: Basidiobolus meristosporus CBS 931.73 (assembly GCA_002104905.1). Classification (NCBI taxonomy): domain Eukaryota; kingdom Fungi; phylum Basidiobolomycota; class Basidiobolomycetes; order Basidiobolales; family Basidiobolaceae; genus Basidiobolus; species Basidiobolus meristosporus. The sequence goes on along the minus strand of MCFE01000471.1, from coordinate 25,821 downwards.
TCCCATTGCAAAGCTTTTGCTCCAACAGATTCCCTCTATCTTTAGTATTTCTGCTTTTTGATTATTGCCATATTCCAGCCAATGGCTTATAGCTTAAAGACTTTGCTGCAGTTGCATGCTGACTTCTGTATGTTCTCTCTGCAGCAAGTTGATGTTTTTAGTGATTGTATTTGGTTAACAATGATTTGCGTGAGTAATAGAGTAAATTCCCTGGATCCCACACATCTGACAGCAATACCCTTAGTTCTGTTGTAAGAGTCTTAGAGATATTAGAAGTGATTGAGAGAACAAGTATATTATGTGGCTTTCACTTAATGATTCATTGAATGTAAAAGCAGCATTTATACTTTTACATTTTCTTGGCACAGCAGACACTTAGAATGGGTTTAGGATGTTCCCAAGAACATGTGTGCAAAGTTTGGGGCTGTTTGGACAACTTTGAGTGTTTTCATGTTTTGGGTACATGATATTTAGTAAAAATGTTCCAAATAAATCCCAACAAGGATTTTGGTCAGTATTCTCTAGAGTTTGTAGGTAATGATCCAAGTGACCAAGCTGGGTGACTATTTAGGTGGAATCAAAACTTTACAATATGTAATATTCTTGATAAGATTGGGATATGGTAGTACCTGCAATTTGACTTGTCTTTGTATCTTGTCACCCATTGGCTCAATTGGAACCCCCTAAAAGGCAAAAAAAGGCCCATTATTTTCTACTCACCAAGCAAGATGGAGTCAAGAATGAATACAGTAACAGCAGAGATCTATGCACTAAGCTTTACATTCCCTATGAAAAATCTCAAACTTGGTATTCACCTGACTTATAGCTGGCATTATATATTGTAAAGAATTGTAATTCCACCTAAACATTCACCTAACTTAGTCACTTAGATCATTGACTTCAAATCCTAGGGAATGCTGACCAAATACCTTGTTGGGATTTACTTAGAATATTTTCACCAAAATACCAGGTACCTATAACACAAAAATTCTTAAAGTTGTCCAAAGAGCCACAAACTTTGTACACATGCTCTTGGGACCTTCCTTAGCCTACTCACTGTGTTTATAATGCCAAGACCATGTAAAAGTATAAATACTACTTTTACATTCAACAAATCACTAAGTGAAAACCATATAATTTACTTGTTCTACCATTTACTTCCAATAACTCAAAGACTCTTACAGCAGATTATGGGCCCTAAGCTCTGACTGTCTGCAATGACTGCTGCTGGTATTGCTGGAACTTTTCCCTCTGCTGAAAAGTTGGATGGATCTAACTACCAAGTGTGGAAGGTGAAGACAATGATGCTGCTAAAAGAAAGAGGTCTTTGGGATATTGACATGCAAGAAGAATGCCCTCCTACAAGCATGGGAGAGGAAGCATTAAAGTATCAGAAGAAAGAGCAAAGTGCCTTTAACTGTATTTGCCTTAATGTTAAAGATAAATTGCTAATTCAATGCTCAAGAGCAAAAACAGCAAAGAATGCCCAGAAGGCATTAGAGGTCACCTACCAGTTGTGTTCAGCTGCTAAGAGAATGTATCTGGGACAAATATTCTTTACTACAAAGATGCAGCCAGGAGAAGAAATGAAAATCTAATTAACAGAATTACCCTGCTGGTAGATGAGATGAAATCTGTGGGTGTACCAACTACTGATGAGGATGTGGTAGTAACCATCCTGAATAGCCTGACAGACAAGTTTCAGGGCCTTTTATCAGCCCTAGAGTCCAGAACTGAAAATTTAACCTTAAAATACGTATAGAGAGGGCTACTGGATGAAGAATTAAGAAAATTAAGTGTCAATAAGAAAGAAGAAGAAAATGCTTTAACAAGAATCAATAACCAACAAAGATGGTACCCAAGTCCTTACAAAGGCAACAGCAACCTGTTTTTCAACTACTGCAGCAGGATTGGACACACATCAAGCCGGCATCTCAAAAAGAGAGATAATTAGCAAAAGAAGCCTAAATAGGGACATACTGCAACATCTGAAGATAGACTATTCATATCTGCACTAAATATGACCACAAGCAGGGATTCTCAGACATTTTATATTGACTCTGGTGCATTTCAAAACTTTACACACCAAAGAGAAATTTTTACCCAATACCAAGAAATTTCATTCAAGAAGGTTTTCATGGGTGACAATAGAACACTTGATGCAGTTAAGAAGGTTCCTGTGGGTGACAATAGAACACTTGATACAGTGGGAGAAGGTATTATCCAAGTAAACCTCAGAAGCAGTGAAGGAAGTCATACACTGACCTTTAAAGAAGTCCTCTGTGTACCAGATATAGCCAAGAACCTACTATATATATGCAAGGCCCCAGCAGAAGGACTCAGTTTCTGCTTTGACAATTCTGGATGCATGATCACTGATCAAAATGGTGCCCATATTGCTTTGGGTATCAGAGATCAGAGTCTATAAAAGTTGACCAAAATTCCATCATATCTGGAAGCCAATACAAGCAACTTAAATGAAGAAACACCAATGCTTTGGCATAGGAGATTTGGGCACATCAATTTTGATTATTTGCGCAAGATGGTTAAATATCAGCTAATTTCCAGAGTAAAAATTGATCCCCCAGCTAATTTAGAGCACTGTGAAGCTTGCAAATATGGGAAACAAGCCAGACAACTGTTCAAGAGCTCTGGGTAAGTCAAAATTAAGAAAAAATTAGATCTAATTCACTCAGATCTGTGCAGAACTATGCAAAATTTATCCTTAGGTGGGGTGAGGTATTTGATCACTATTATTGATAATTGTACAAGATACATGTGGGTCTACTTCATGGAGAGAAAGGAAGAAGCTCTGTCTAAGCTTGGAGAGTTTAATGCCATGGTGGAGAGTGAGACTGGTGAAAAAATCCAGAAGATATGCATTGACATTGGTGAAGAGTATACCTCAAAACTCTTCCTTCACTTTAGCAAATTTGTGGGATAAAGCAACAGACTAGTATACCATACTCCCCACAAAACAATGGAGTAGCAGAATATGCAAACAGATCAACAATTCATATGGCAAGATCCATGATCAACAATTATCTTGTGATTTTTGGATGTAATCAGTTGCCATAGGTGTATACCTTTATAATAGGAGTTATAACAGAGTACTTGGCAATTTTACCACACTTGAAGCATGATATTGATACAGACCAAGTACAGAGCATCTAAGAATATTTGGATGTACAGCAAATGTCAAGAAACTGCCTGGAATTCAGTCAAAATTTGAGCCAAAAAGTGTAAAATCCAGATTTTTGGGCTACTGCAATGAGAGTAAGGCATACAAGCTCTACAATACCAAAGAAAAGATGCTGACCAAGTCTAAGGTTATGTTGATTGATGTAATTCCAATTTTCACAGAAACTGACATCAGATGATGTCAAAAATGTGATCTCAAGTCCATCAGTAGTAAGGATTGGATCAGAGCAAAACAATGAGATCTTTTTCACTCCAGAGGACCCTACAGCTGTGGCTCAGCCTGAATAAGTGCCCAGGAATATCCAAGAAGTGATCATTCCAGTATCAAATGCCAGGAGATCCAATCAGACAAGTAATAGCCAAATCATCACATCAATGAGGGTACAAACTTGAAAATCTCTATATGGTCCCCTAAGAAGTATAATTTGGTCTCACAGGTGGATCCAATCCAGATCTACTGTCAAGATCTCATACAGAGACTGTTATAATACCAGCAGCTTGTAATTAGTGACCCTCTTAGTGATCTTATTGTTGTAAGAGTCCTGGAGATATTGGAAGTGACTTGGAGAACAAGTAGATTATATAGTTTTCACTTGATGATTTATTGGATGTAAAAGTGATATTTATACCTTTACATAATCTTGGCAAAAATTGGTTGCTTGCTGTACCCAACCCAACTTTGCATTGCTTAACTGATTACCCATGCATTGGGGCTGCTTAGCTTCTTAATGCCATATACATAGATGTCTCCATGTGCACATTTGTCCTCAGTATTTTCCAACTCACATCCATGACAGACTTGAAGGTAGTATTCTTGATGAGATTGGGATATGGTAATGCATGCAATTTGACTTGTCTTCCTAGCTCCCCACACATCTGCTTCATAGGAAACTCCCAAAAGGTAAAGCAAGGCCCACTACTCTCCTAACACCATGCAAGATGGAGTAGAGAACGGATACTGTAGCAGCAGAGATCTATGCATTCAGCTTTATGTTTATAGTATAGCCACTCAAATCCTGTGACAAACTCCTCACACAACAGCTGTAGATGTATGAAGTTGGCATCAGTGATCCACTTCTGGATAAATACTCCTTCATTGTCAACATATGACTCCCAATGCTTCCAATGTACTTTTGGTAGGAATGGCTTCAGAATGCCACTTGAATAAATACATATCCAGTTCATCCAGTCTTTGCATTTGTATTGTTGCATATGCGTATAAATATTGATTAGAGCCTGTGAGAAGCACCTAGGGTAGCAGATACCCTGTAATACCTTACCAATTCTTTCAAATTTATCTGGTATCTTAAAGGACTCATTCAGCTTGAAATGCCCCATGTACAACCTGGTCATCAGTATTGGGATATTGTTGAAAAGAAAATGCATTGCTCCCAGTGGAAAGCTTTTGCCCCAACAGATACCCTCTATCTTGATTATCTCCAGTGTCCAATTGATTCCATATTCTGGCCAATGGCTTATAGCTTGCCAACTTTGCTGCAATTGCATGCTGACTTCTGTACATTCTCTCTGAGGGAAGATGATGTTCTCAGTGCTGGTGTTTGGGCAATAATAATGCATGTGAGTTATGGAGTAAATCTGCTACAAGTCTTGGTACAAGAGTTGTAGAGGAATAGGGAGTTTAGCTAGTATTGTGTTTACCAAAACTTGAACTGATTTTTTTGGTTCTTGGTCCTGATGTTTGGGTGAAAGTAATATGTGTGAGTTATGGGGTAAATCCCCTTGACATCACACATTCAACAGCAACACCTTTCATTGTGCCCAGAAAAACCTGCTATCTTGCTGATGGCTGGGGTATTTCCAATGCAGATAATAATATGCACTTTCACATGATGGCTATTTACTGTTATCCCAATGAGAAGCATACAAAACTCATCCAGCAATGGATACAGATAGCAATCCAGATTGGACGGGGATTTAGGCTCAGATACCAGTGAGACTAACATCAGATTATGGCTCAGATATTGTAAGATGGGTGGCAGATTCAGGTTGATGAGAACCAGTGGTCAGCAGGATTTGCTGGTGGAATACTAGTTTAATGAGCATTCATCAAGTGCTAAAGCAAAGGCATGGTCAAACATACCATCAAAGTAGCCCTTGCTTCTTAGCTGTTTGTAATGTTTGCCATCAAATATATTGGATATGTTTGCACTTGATTTATACTGAGTGCAATACTGTATAGCTTTGCAATACATGTTGGACTGCATTAGCTTCCTCAGACAGAGTATTATTGCAATATAACTGGAGTGTGAACAATGTTTTCCCTCAATGGTGGTGGATTCATGACAATTTGGACATGTTGCAATGGTAGCATTTTTGGTTGTGAATGCCATGCACTGTTAACCCATGCAGAATCAGGACAGTCTCTGGATCGTATGTTGCTAGCCACATGACAGTTGTCCACTTGTACCATGTACATGGTAAGTTGCATCCTGGAATGACTTTGGCCAGAAGTGGTAATAAATCCCCAAAGCCCCCATTACTGATATTAGTGGAAACATGCCACTTCACTAGCCACAACATTACATCGTTCACCAGTAGATGGATTACTGAGATCACTTGGCTCAATAAAGTATTCTTGGCATTTGTTTCAACTGGTGTTGTCTTATTGCATATTGGGATCTGACCAGGCTCATACATTGTACTGTTGTTGGGGGAGATAGGCTCAAAATTCATCAGTGAACCTTCTTTGTCAGAGCTATTGCTCTGCATGCCATATTCAGAAGGCTGAGGTGAGCCTAAAGGCATCACAAACTCACCTGACTCAGTTTGCGCAAGGTGACAAAGACAGCCAGGTGCCAATATAGAAGTATCAACTGGTAAGCAAGATAATGTTGGTAAAGTAGTGACCAATGAATGGTCAAATATGACTTGTGTGGCAAAACACTCCCTGTGATCCTTGTAATACTTCCTATGCTGTCTGCATGCTTCATGGCAGAGAGGCTTGCTACAATAGCCACATGGTCTTTTTTCCCTTCTCTGATGACATTGAATCAAGGTAGTCTTGTTCATGGGGCAAATAGTTTGACCTTCAACAATGTAATGCTATTGTATCACTTTTTGTCAATACTCATATGAATTTAAGACAGTCTTGTATTTGCAACATTGCACCTACACAAATGTAAGATTCAGTGATGACTTCCCATAGTAAGCATAATAAATAAAGTTGAGGCACCACATACACACATATATGTAAAACTTCTTCTCCTTTGGTTTGACTCACTTCCATACATATGCTGTCAAAAAATAAAGCAAAGTTGTCTGGTTCCCAACCAAACCGCACTGCTGACAGCAACAGAAGCACAGTTGGACAATCAATACCCCAGGTAGAGAAAGGCGTATCTTTGCTGCAAAGAAGGAACTCAAGTAGCTCAATGTTGCAGCCAAGAATTGAGCCATTTCCCAACATAGGAGCAGAGGAACACCATACAGTCTTTGAAGCACAACAACAGTACCCAAAGATAAAGCCCACAGAAAAACCTATCACAGTGTGGGAGGGAGACATTGTGGTGTTTATATCAAAGCCTAAAAATCAAAAGACAATGAAGATCTGTGAAGCTGTTGAGTGCAATAATGAAGAGTGGGATAATATTCAAGGGGCTGTCAGTAGTCCAGCACATCACCACCTTAAGGCCAGCATACCATGGGACCATCAGGAACACAAGGCCAAGCAGAATGCACTTGACTTGTAATATGAGCATTATCCTGGATTCAAATGGGCAAATGGATTTTGGGCCAGCATTGGTATGCTAAGAAAGTATCTCTAGAATAGCAGAAACTATCAAAGGCAGAAGAACAAGAGTGCATGCCCAAAAACCAGCAGCTTTCTCAAGAGCCCATTACAAGCAAGGCCAAAAGCTCCAGACAAGCATCAAAGAGATGTCAGGTTGCTGCAAGAGTGCCAATAAGGAACAAGTAGGCAGACACAGATGCACCAGCAAAACATTTATCAAGGTAAAAGTGTAGTATCACTCAAGAAGCACCCAGTTCAAGTAGCAGTGAAGGATCTTGCAGTGATATAAACCAGTAGCTTTTACAGGGCCTGTCACAACTATGGTTATGAGCTCAAAACAAGTGGGAAAGAAATGCTAGGTTGCCAGAAGTGTGCCAGCAAGAGACAAGCAGGCCAAAACAGATGCATCAGAGCAGAATTCATCAAGGAGAAATCATAGTTCTTTACAAGAAGCACTTAGACAAAGTAGAAGTGAAAGACCTGAGAGTGATAAAGAAAAAGGTAAATGAAAAGTATCTACCAAGGCCGAGACAGGGAGGCATGCAAAAAATGCAGTTTTTGCCAATTAATGCTGCAAGTCCAGAACATACTGAATCCCATCATAACCAATAAGAATTACCAACAAGAAAAAGCTGCTTTGACAAGAGTTGGAATTGCAGGCAGCTAAGCTACACTCCAGCAAGGGAGATGAGTTTGCAAAAAAAGGCAACTTGTCTATCACAGCCTCCAGATCCTCCATTGTCAACAGTGTGGAGATCCTACTGACAGACAAGGCTACAATGTCATGAGCTCAAAGACTATTGCAATACGTTCAGTGCACTTTTGGAACATTAATAGGCACACCAAGAGGTTGCAGCACTTCTTCAAGAGCAGTGCTCAAGAAAACACACTGGAATATTGCAAGGATTTATTGCAAAGACTGGCAGATGAGGTGCAAGCCCTTTCAGTGCCTGCCTCAGACCAGGACATGTGGGAACCAGTGAGTGAATATTGGCTTAAAGTTGCTGGGTTCCTGCCAAAGTTGTGGAACCAGAGAGTTACAGCAGAAATACTAATTAAGTGGTGGATTTTAATGGAGTTACTTGTTGAGTGTGGGGTTGCAATTAGTGTTAGTGGAGGGTATAGGGACTTGCATAGATCAATATAATTGGCAATTGTGGTACAACTGAAGTTTGTATGGAAATAAATCAATTTATATGTATGAAAAGTAAGAAAAATAGTTGAGTCAGGAAGTAAGGAGTGCCAAAAAGAGGCAATAGCCAATCAATGCACACAAACATAGAAGGTGAAAGAGTGTCTGGGATCAGAAAGTGAGCAATTGGCAAGGAGCCAATCAAAAGCCACTAATGTATTGTTGTGATGAAAAATTTTGACTATGTTTTTGTGAAATCTGAGGTGCAATTATTTTAACAATCTATGGATGGAATCCTGATGGAATCAGCACCTCTTAGTCATGGGACTTTGACTTTGTGATGGCCTTTTGATGGGATCATTACAATAATTTTTCATAGGGGGTCTCAAACAATCACCAAGAGCCTGGAATTGCAAGATAGATTTTTATTTGGAATCTCTGGGTTTCAAAAGGAGCAATGCTGACTATTGTATATACTATAAGCCAGTTAGGTCAAATCCAATTCTATTAGCTCTATATGTGAATGATTGTATTATAGACACCAATAACATAGAAACAATGGAAGAGTCTAAATTCAGCCTCTCAAAAGAGTTCAAGATGTCCAATTATGGAGAACTCAGTTACTACCTAGGGATGAAGTTCTCCATAGACAGAAGTACCCAGACTATCACCTTAAGCCAATCCAAGTATATTCCAGATATGCTAAAGAAGTACCAAATAGAAGACTGTAAACTGGCAACTACCTTAACAGAGACAAACCTTAACTTGGTCAAAACTCAACTAAACTAAGAGAGCTTGGTGCCATCTAAAGCCCTGAGTTTCTTTAGCAATCAATGATTGGCAGTCTGATGTATATCATGCTTAGAACATGTCCACATATCTCATATTCAGTGAGAGTTGTCAGCTAACATAATCAGAACTATGGACTTGATCATAATATGGCAGTTAAGCAAATTTTAGGTACCTGAAAGGAACTGCTGATATCTGCTTAAGATATACTAGTAAGGTATTAGAGCAAAATCTTACAGGATATTCTGATGCAGATTGGGGAAAAAACTTAGAATACAGAAGGTTCACCACAGGATACACCTTTCCTTACTGTCAAGGAGTAATTTCACAGACTTCTAGAAAGCAACCAACTGTAGCACATTCCACCACAGAGGCAAAGTATATGGCTGCCTGTGAAGCTACAAAAGAAGCAATGTGATTAAGAAAGCTTTTTACAGATTTAGGCCTATGTCAAAAAATGCCTATTACTTTATTGCAAGATAATCAAGGATGTATACAATTAGGTAGAAGTCCAACGTTTCATGCTATAACTGAGCACACAGATATTAGATATCCTTTCATGTGTGAAGCTATAGAGAATAGTATAATTAGCTTTGCATACTGTCCTTCAGATGAAATGATTGCAGACATATTACCAAACCATTAACTAGAGACAAGTTTGAACACCTCAGGTCAAAATCAGGACTAGTCAGTATGCACATTTAGCTGAGTGGGAGTGTTGTAAAAGTTAGTAATTCCACCTAAATATTGACCTAACTTAGCTACTTAGATCATTAACCTCAAATCCTTGAGGATACTGTCAAAATTCCATGTCAGGACTTGGTTGGAATATTTCACCAAAATACCAGGTACGCAGAACATGAAAATTCTCAAAGTTGTCCAAATAGCCCCAACCTTTGCACACATGCTCTTAGGACCTTCCTAAGCCTACTTGACATGTTTGTTATGCTAAGACCATGCTAAAATATAAATACTACTTACACATAAAATGAATCATTAAGTGAAAACCACATGATCTACTTGTCATCATAAATCACATCAAATATCTCCAAGACTCTAACAGCATTTTTTGCCCTCCTTACTTCCTGACTCAGCCAATTCTCTTACTTTTCATGCATATGAATTGATTTATTTACATTGAAGCTTCAGTTGTACTTCAATTACCAATTGTATTTACCTATGCAAGTCCCTACATCCAGCACCAGTATTAAGCCTAACCCCATACTCAACAAGTAATTCAGTAAGAATCTACTATTCAATAAGTATTTCTGAAGTAAACCTTGTATTCCATGACTCTGGCAGGAACCCAGTGGCTTTATGCAACTGTCTGTCCACTTGGTCCCATACATCCAGATCTTCAGCCAGCACTGCAAGGACTAACACATCATCTGCTGGTCTTGCAATAAATCCTTGCCATATTCAAGTGTGTTTTGTTGAGCATTTCTCTTGAAGAAGTCCTACAACTTCTTGGTGAGCCTATTAAAGTTTTAGATTCCATTATAGGCATTGTGATAGTCTTCTGAGTTCTTGATATTGTTGATGTGACTGTTGATAGAATCTACACTCTGTCTACAATGGAGAACAAGAAGGCAGTGGTCAGCAAGTTGCTTTTCTCTGTAGACTCATCTACCTCACTGGAGTGTAGCTTAACTGACTGCACTTCCAACTCTTGTGAAAACTGCTGTTTTTTTGCTGAGAATTCTTCTTGGCAGTGATGAGATTCAGCCTGTTCTGGGCTGGCAGCATTGATTGATGAGAGCTGCAGTTTTTTTCTGATACTTCCCAATCTCTGGCCTAGGTAGACCTTTTTACCTTACCTTTACCTTAATGACTGCCTAGTCTTTTGCTGCTATTGTGACTAAGTGCTTCTTATCTGTACTCCATTTTTGCCTTGCTGAATGCTACACCCCATAAAAAATATTTGGTCTTACAGGTGAATCCAATCCAGATCAGCTGTCAGGATGCCATTTGGAGACTGCCATAATACCAGCAGCCTGGAACTAGTGACCCACTTAAAAATCTTATGATGGGATCACAACAGCATTTAGCTAATTTTATTGCCAAGTAAAGTTAAAACTTGACAGGGTTCAATTGGTGCTGTAGCAATTATTGCATGGCATTGTTGCAATCTTAATGTGCTCTGCACTATTTAAAATGGATCTAATCAGCCAGTACATCCAATTGCCTTATATGGCAAGAAACTTGAAGGTGCTTTGAGGGCCTCATTGCAAGTCTCTGATGGCATTATCATAGCAGTATTACAGCCCACTGCTAGTTCTGTACAATGCTATCATACCAATTTACCAAATATGTTTCCTTTTTCTACCTCCCCTTGTGCAACTCACATATTCCACTGTAGCAACACCCCTCCCTGTTTTCTTACCCACTACTACCTTAGGTATTCTACATATAGTTTGAATCAAAGAAGCTATGGCCTCCTGCTTACCAACCTTGACAAACGCAGGCACCTGCTGCAATCAACACCCCTCTATCACCTCTACTTTGCAGCTTTTTAGTGTGATACTTGCATAGTTGCCATATACCTTGTACTGCTGGTAACTTAGATATCCTGCAAATATATGCTTAGTTTTTGCCACTTCTGCCATGAATACCTCTGGAATATGTGCAAAGAACCATTTGGAATTTAACCAATATATTCCTTCTCCCTGCTGGATTCTAGTCCCTGTTATAGGTGCCCTCTGGCTCTTGCTTGTGTGACTTCCATATTGAATAGTGTAGAAGTTGGCTTGAAATCAAGAGAAACCTGGCATACTGTGGTAGAGCTTTCTAATACAAATTAGCTTATTGTTGCATCCAACCCAACTTTGCATTACTTGGCCAATTATTCATGCTTTGAGGCTGCTTAGCCTCTTAATTCCAAAGGCATAGGTGTCTCCAATTGCACATCTGTCCTCATTACTTTCCAACTCTTCCAGGCTGTCCTCCATTTATCAACTCATCACATCCATCATTGACTGGAAGGTAAAATTCTTCATTAGATTGGGCTTTGGTAGTTCCTGCAACTAGACTTGCTTCCTATCTTCCCACACATCTGCTCCATAGGAAGCTCCCAAAAGGTGACATAAGGTCTATATTCTCCACATACCAAGCAAGATGAGGTGGAGAATGGATAATGTAGCAGCAGAGATCTATGTGTACAGCTTTATTTTTGTAGTTTGGCCACTCAAATCCTGTTACAAACTTGTTTCATAAGAGCTATAGGTATGTCAAGTTGGCATCAGTGATCTGCTTCTGGATAAATACTCCCTCATTGTCCACATATCACTCCAAGTGCTTCCAATGTTCTCTTGTTAGAAATGGCTTCAGAATGCCACTTGAATAAATACATATTCAGTTCATCCAGTCATTGCATATATATTGTTGCACATGTGTATGAATATTAATTGGAGCCTGTGAGAAGTACTTGGGGTAGCAAATACTCTAATATCTTGCAAGTTCCTTCAAACTTCTCCAATATCTTGAAGGGCTCATTTAGCTAGAAATGCCCCAGTACAACTTGGTCATCAGTATAGAGATATTGTTGAAAAGCAAATACATTGCTCCTAGTGGAAGGCTTTTGCTCCAACAGATACCCTCTATTTTAGGTATCTCTGACTACCAATAGATTCTATATTCCAGCCAATGGCTCATAGCTTGCCAACTTTGCTGCAATTGCATGCTGACTTCTGTACATTCTCTCTGTGGAAATATGCTGTTGTTTAACCTGGTGCTTGGATAATAATAGTGTGTGTGGGTTATAGAGTATATTCCCTGGATCTCACACATTTGACAGCAATACCATTCAAAGTACCCAGAAAAACCTGCTATTTTGCTGATGGCTGGGGTATCTCTGTTGCAGATAATAATATGCACTTTTACATGATGGCTATTTACTGTTATCCCAATGAGAAGCATACAAAACTCATCCAGCAATGGATACAGATAGCAATCCAGATTGGATGGTGATATTGGCCCAAATACTAGTGAGACTACCATCAGATCATTTCTCAGATACTGTAACATGGGCAGCAGATTTGGATTGCTGAGAATCAGTGGCCAGCAGGATCTGCTGGTGGAATACTAGTTTAATGAGAATCCATCAAGTGCTAAATTAAAGGCATGGTCACACACACCTTCAAAGTAGCCCTTGCTTCTTAGCTGTTTGTAATGTTTGCCATCAAATATATTGGATATGTTTGCACTTGATTTATACTGAGTGCAATACTGTATAGCTTTGCAATATTTGTTGAACTGCATTGGCTTCCTCAGATGGGGTTTTACTGGAATATATCCAGAGTGTGAATAATGTTTTCCCTCAATGGAGGTAGATTCCTGACAATTTGGACACATTGCAGTGGAAGCATTTTTGGATGTGAGTGCCATGCAACTGTTAGCACATATTAATATCACAACAGTCTCTAGGTCATATGTAGGCAGCTCTATGATACTTGTCCATTTATGCCATGTACATGGCAAGTTATATCCCTGGATAAACTTGGCAATAAGTAGTAGTAAATCCTCAATGCCCCATTACACATATGAATGAAAACACACTGCTTCTCTAGCCACAACACCACATCATTCACCAGTAGATGGATTACTGGGCTCACTTGGCTCCATAAAGTGTCCTTGGCATTTGTTTCAATGGGTGTTGTCTCATTGCATATAGGGATTAGACCAGGATCATACATGGCTTGTTGTTAGAGAAGATAGGCTCAAGATCCTTCAGTGAACCTTCTTTGTCAGAGCTATCACTCTGTGTGCTATATTCAGAAGGCTGAGATGAGCCTAAAGGCATCACAAACTCACCTGACTCAGTTTGTGCAAGGTGACCAGAATGGTCAGGTGCCAACATAGAAGTATCAACCAGCCAGCAAGATAATGTTGGTACAGTAGTGGCCAATGAATGGTTGAATATGACTTGTGTGACAAGCCACTGGCTGTGATCCTTGTAATATACAGTCTTTGCAGCACAACAACAGTGCCCAAAGATAAAGCTCACAGAAAAGCCTATAATAGAGTGGGAGGGTGACAATGCGGTGTTTATACCAAAGCCTAAAAATCAAAAGACATTGAAGATCTGTGAAGCCATTGAGTGCAATAACAAAGAGCGGGCTAATATTCAAGATGCCATCAGAAGTCTAGTATGCCATCACCTTAAGGCTGGTATACCACAGGACCATCAGGAACTCAAGGCCAAGCAGAATGCACTTGACTTGTTCCATGAGCATTATCCTGGATTCAAACTGGCAAACAGATTTTATGCCAGCATTGGTATGTGGCAGTTGAGCTACACTCCAGCAAGGTAGATGAGTCTGCAGAGAAAGGCAATTTGTCAATCACAGCCTCCATGTCCTCCATTGTTGACAGAGTGGAGATCCCTCTGACAGAGAAGGCTACAACAGCAAGAACTTGAAAGACTGTCACATTGCCTTCAGTGGAATTCTGGAGCATTAGTAGGCACACCAAGAGCTTACAGCACTTCTTCAAGAGCAGTGCTCAAGAAAACATACTGGAATATTGCAAGGATTTATTGCAAAGACTGGCAGATGAGATGCTAGACCTTGCAGTGCCAGCTGAAGGCCGGGATGTGTGGAGACCAGTGAATGAACAGTGGCATTAAGCCATTGGATTCCTGGTAGGGTCATGAAAAAGGAGTGTTACACCAGAAATACTTATTGAGTGGTGGATTTTAATTGGAGTAGCTTGTTGAGTGTGGGGTACAGCTTAGTGTTAGTGTAGTGCATAGAGACTTGTATAGGCCATTGTAATTGGCAATTGAGGTACATTTGAAGTTTCAACAGAAATAAATCAATTTGCACACACAAAAAGTAAGAGAAACAGTTGAGTCAGGGAGTAAGCAGTGTAAAAAAGAGGCAAAAGTCAATCAATGTACACAAATGTAGGAAGTGATCAAGTGTCTGCAATCAGAAAGTGAGCAAGTAGGCAGGGACCCAATCAAAAGCTACTAATTTATTAATTTGATGAAAAATTTTGATCAAGTTTTTTGTAAAAATAGAATGCAATTATTTTCAATGGCTCTGCATGGTGTCCTGACAGGATTAGTACCTCTCAGTCATAGGACTTTAAGTTTGTTACTGCCTTCTGATGGAATTACCACAGTAATTTCTCATAGGGTACTCAAGTATATCTGTTTCTGTCTGCCTGTCCCTTGCCAGCATCCTATTGGCAACCTGATATTTCTTTGCTGCTTGTTTGGAACTTCCAGCCCTGCTTGTGATGAACTCCTGAGAAAGCTGTAGTTCATTATAACTGTTAAGTTCTTTACTGCTACTGTGACCAAGTACTTCTTTTATTAAGCTATGTTTTCTCCTTGATATGTGCTGCACCAATGCATCTGTTTCTGCATGCCTGTCCCTTACTGGCACTCTTCTAGCTACCTGACATTTGTTCGCCTCTTGTTTAGAGCTTTCAGCTCTGCTTGTCATAAGCTCTTAAAAAAGCCACAGGTTTTTAGCCATGGCATCCTTATACTTCTACCTTTTGTAGTTTCTGCCAACCTTGAAATACTTTCTTAGCATTCCAATGCTGGCCTGGGAGCCATTTGCTCACTTGAAGCTAGGAAAATGCTTCTGGAACATGTCAAGTGCATTCTGCTTGACTTTGAGTTCCAGATAGCTCCATGGTATGCTGGCCATAAGGTGATGCCATGCTAGACTTCTCATTGCCTCTTACATGTTAGCCCACTCTTCATTGTTGCACTCACCAGTTTTACAGATTTGCATTGTCTTTTAATTTTTAGGCTTGGGTATATATACCACAGTCTCTCCCTTCCTTGCAGCAATAGGCTTTTCTGTGGGCATTATTTTTGAGCACTGTTAATGTGCCTCAAGGACCATAGAGTGGTCTTCTGCCATTACATTGGGAAAAAGCTCAACTCTTGGCTGCAACATTGAGTTACTTGAGTTCCTTCTTTGCAGCAAAGATACTGCATTCTCCACCTGAAATATCAAATGCTCTCCACATATTACTTGCTAATCCTGTTTCTGAACTCTTTCCTGATTTCTCTGGGTCAATACATCTATCTAGCTGCCCACAGTACCTAACTGCCTTATTGATGAATTGGTATGAGCGGACAAAATACTGGCTAATATAGGTAGTGGTGATGTGATGAGAGTCATTTGCTGGTCTTCAGCCAAATGTACTGTGTTTACTACATTCTCATCTGCCTGAACATTATGGTCAGCTTGTGGCTCCACAGAGGTTCTCATTAGCCTACATACCTCAGAGCACAAAGAGTCCACATTATTACCTACAGTGGGCACACAACCAACATGGGCTATTTTAAATGTGGCCCTGCTTGTTGCACTGCGTGTCAAAGCATGCTGTTATCCAGCCATACATACACTGCTGTGAGCAATGCGGTTTGATTGGGAGCCAAACAGCTTTGCCTTACTTTTGGCAGCATGTATGCAGAGGTGAGTTATATCAAAGGAAAAATAGTGTTTCATATACATA
The DNA here is from genome assembly GCA_002104905.1 of Basidiobolus meristosporus CBS 931.73. NCBI lineage: Eukaryota > Fungi > Basidiobolomycota > Basidiobolomycetes > Basidiobolales > Basidiobolaceae > Basidiobolus > Basidiobolus meristosporus. Next base: position 9,469 of record MCFE01000471.1, on the reverse strand, counting down.
CATATGTGGTGCCTCAACTTTACTTGTAATACTTACTGTTGTGGGTCATCATTGAATCTTACATTTGCCTAGGTGCAATATGTCAAATGTAAGACTGTCTTAAATTCACACAAGTACTGACAAAAAAGAGATACACTCACATTATGTTGCTTAGTATCAAACTGTTTGCCCCATGAAGAAGGCCACTCTGATTCAATGCTGCAAGAGACAAGAAAAAAGACCATGTTGTAATAAGCCTTTCAGTCATGAGGCATGCTGACAGCATTGGAAGGATTACAAGGATCACAGAAAGTGTCTGCAACATAAGTTAAACTTGACCATTCATCAGTCACTACTGCACTAACAATACCTTGCTGGCCACTTGATATTTCCATAATGGCACCTAGCTATACCTGTCATCTTACATAAGCTGAGTCTGGTGAGTTGATGATGCTTTTGGGCTCACCTCAGCCTTGTGAAAATGGTGTGCAGAGTGATAGCTCCAAGGATGAAGACTCACTGGTAAATTGTAAGCCTATTTCCCCTTACAATAGTACCCTGCATGAGCCCAGCAAAATACCAATACAGAATGAGACAACACATGCAGAAAAAAAGATAAGAATACTTCATGGAGCCAGGTGAGCCCAGTAATCTATCTACCGGTGAATAAAGTGAAGTTGTTGCCAGTGAGGTGGTGCATTTCCACAAATATCTGCAATGGAGGTGTTGGGGATTTACTACTCTATCTTGCCAAAATCATTCTGGGATGCAACTTACCATGTACATGGTACAAATGGACAACCATGATGCTGTTGGCAACATGTGACCCAAAGACTGTCCTGATACTAGCATGTGTTAATAGTTGCATGGCATTTACATCAGAAAATGCCACCATTGAAAGGTGCCTAGATTATCAGGAATTCCCCACCATTGGAGGATAACATTTGTTGCACTCTCAGTATATACCAATAATCCCATGTCTAAAGAAGCTCATACAGTCTGAGAAATATTTTAAATCTATAAGTACTGCACTCAGAATTAATCAAGCAGAAACACTTTCAATCTATTTAATGGTAATCACTATAAACCACCAAGAAGAAAGGGCTGCTTTGATGGTATGTATGACCAGGTCTTTGCATTGGGATTTGATGGATTCTCATTAAACAAGTACTCAACCAGCAAATCCTGCTGGCCACATATCCTCATTAACCTGAATCTGCCACCTATCCTAGAATATCAGAGCAGAACTCCAATGGGAGTATCACTGGTATCCAGGCCTAAATCATCATCCAACATGGACAGCAACCTGTCTCTATTGCTTCACAAACCTTACATGCTTTCCAGTAAGATGCTACTGAATGACCATCATATCAAAGTGCATATCATTATCAGCATAGGATATACCCCAGCCAAAAGCAAGATAGCCACCTTTTCTGGACACAATGAATGGTATTGCTGTCAAATGTGTGAGATCCAGGGGATTTACTCCACAACTCTTACATTTCATTATTATCCACACACTAACACTAAGTACATAATCTTCCCACAGAGAAAATGCACAGAAGTCAGCATAAAATTGCAGCAAAATTGGCTTAATCACTGGCTAGAATATGGAATTAATCAGATATTGGAGATACTTAGGATAGAGCAAATCTGCTAGAGCAAAAGCTTTTTGCTAGGACCAATGAATTTGCGTTTGAACAATATGCCTATACTAATGACTAAGCTGTATAAGGGGCACTTCAAGCTGAATGAGTCATTTGTGATACTCACAAAATCTGAAAGAAATATCAAAGTACTACAGGGTATCTGCTATCCAAAATACTTTCACATGCCCCAATCAATATTCATACATATGTGCAACAATACAAATGCAAGGACTGGATGAACAGGATGTTGAAATATTGGACTATTTGGTATCATTCAGCAGCTAAAAATTTACTTAACAATTCTAGACTAGTCTTAGTCACTTTGGGACTCACTTACTGCCTTAACTTTGCCACTTTCTCCAGATATATGATCTTATGATTATTCCCCTCTAGTCAGGATCAAATTAGCACCATTACCAAACATTATGTACTAACCCTGAAACTGTTACAGAATGCTTGTGAATATTGAGAAACCCTCCCTACTTAGTGTTACAGCTGTATTACTTCTACAAAGGTATAAATACTGAGCTTCTTTATGAATAAACAACAGTTCAACTATTATCACTATTTCTTGATAAGTTCCTTATATCCAAATCACTTCTTAAATTGCAACAGGTTATGAGCCCTGATTGCCTTGATCTATTCTAAAGATGACTTCTACCAGCAAACAAAGTAATACCAACATCTTTCCTGTAAAAGAGAGGTTTGATGGGAAGAACTACAGACTTGGGAGAATCAAGATGCAGATCCACCTTGAGGAAAGAAAGCTTTGGAACATAGTAACAGGAAAGGAAGTTGAGCCCAAAGGAACAGCAGAAGATGTGGAGAAGTCTCAAGAGAAGGAGAGAAAGGCCTTCAATGCCATATGCATCAATGTGCAAGACTCCTTCATTGGACAAATCCATGCCTAAAATACTGCCAAAGCAGCATGGGAATCCTTAGAGAAGATCTTTAGAGCAAAGTCAGTATCAAGCAAGCTTTATTTGAAACAAAAGTTCTTCAACATGAGGAAGAAGCCAGATGATGACATGCTACAACTCATTACCAGAATGGAGACACTTGCAGAAGAACTTTACAGTATTAATGCTGGTGTAGATGATGAAGAAAAGATACTATGTCTGCTTTGCAGCCTACCAGACAAGTATGAGCCACTCATACTTTCTTTTGAAAGCAGAGAAGACAACTTGACTTTAGACTATGTCAAAGGAAGACTTCTCCATGAAGAACTCAGACATAATGATCAAGCAGAAAAAATTGAAGTTAATGCTTTATTCAGTTCAGAAAGGCACACAGAAAAGAAGGGAAAGCAACAAAACCAAAGAAAACCTGGCTGCTGTAACTACTGTAAGAAGCCAGGACACTGGGCAAGAGAATGCAAGAAGTAACAAGCAGACAAAAAACAGAAACTAGAGCAGGCAAACCATATAACTACTGATGAACAGTTATTTGTAACTGTACAAGAGAGTGCAAGTAACCGAAGTAATGAATGGTATATTGACTCTGGAGCATCACAGCATATTTGTGGTATAAAGGTTTGGTTCAGCAACTTAAAAACTATTCCCGTAAGAAAGGTCTTTCTGGGAGATAACTCTGCATTGGAAGCTACCGCCAGTGGGTCTGTACAACTAAATATAAGTGATAACTGAGGGGCAACAACAGCAAAACTGACTGACATTCTCTATGTACCTGGAATATCTAAGAACCTACTCTCAGTCAGTAAAGCAACTACTCAGGGACTGAAATTTTTTTTTACTAAGCAGAGCTGCTCAATATTGAGTGAAAATGGACAAAAATTAGCTTTAGGAATTGGAGATCACAATATATACAAGTTACAATGCAAGATCATTGTACCTGAGTATGTCAACATTGCTGAAACTGATGAAACCAACTGGGAGACATGGCATAGGAGGCTAGGACACATTGGGGAACAGAAAATGAGCCAATTGGTGAAAAATCAGCTTGTTTTGGGCCTAAAATACTCAATTCCAATCAAATTGAATGTTTTTAAGGGATGTTCATATGGCAAACAAGCTAGGCGACGTTTCAAGAGCTCAGAAGGCATCAATACCACCAAAATATTGGCTATTGTACACTCAGACATATTTGGCCCCATGAGAACACTGTCCTTTGGAGCCAAGAGATACTTGATGACGTTTATTAATGACAAGACAAGATTTACATGGGTGTACTTCCTCAAAACAAAGGATGAAGCTTTAGAGACATTTAAGCACTTCAAGAACATGGCAGAAACATAAACTGGGTGTAAATTGAAGGTACTACAAAGTGACAATGGAGGAGAATACTGCTCAAAGGAGTTTGCAAAATACTGCTTGTCTACTGGTATACTTCAAAAGACCACAGTTCCTCATACTCCACAGCAAAATGGAGTAGCAGAACGGCAAATAGAACAATAGTAGAGATGGGAAGATCTATGCTACATGATAAGGGAATGGACTACAAGTTTTGGGCTGAATCTGTTGCTACTACTGTATACATCAAGAACAGATGCCCAACAACAGCCCTATGTGATTCTACACCCTTTGAAGCATGTAGAGGCAAAAAACCAGATCTCCAGCATCTCAAGATCTTTGGCAGTGATGTTCTTTATCACATCCCTGACAAAAAACGCTCAAAGTTGGAACCAAAGAGTAGGAAAGGGACCTTTCTTGGGTATTGTGAAGATACTAAAGGGTATGGAGTGTATGATGGCAAAATTCAGAAGCTGATCAAGAGCAGGGACATTGTATTTGAGGAGAATTCAGATCAGAAAGCCACAAAAGTCATTGGTCAGCCGCCTGATGATACAATCAACACTAATGAAGAAGATACATACCAAATCCAGCCAGATATGGAAGATACTTCTACCAGCTCCAGATCAGAACAGATTATCCCAGTTAGGAGATCTACCAGAATAAGAAATGCCCCTGGATCCTGGTGGCAGACATCCAATGATCATGAAGAAGTGTATCTTGCCTTATGTGCCAAACCTCTGAATCTGGAACAGGCAATGCAAAGTCCAGATGCTACTAAGTGGCAACAAGCCATGCAGGAGGTGTAACAATCACTGATCAAGGCAAAAACGTGGGAACTGGTAGATTTACCAAATGGTAGAAAGCCAATAGGATGTAGATGGGTCTACAAGATCAAGATAACCTCAAATGGTGCCGTTGATAAGTACAAGGCTAGATTGGTAGCTAAAGGCTATTCCCAGATCCAGGGACTAGACTTTAAGGAAACTTTTGCTCTGGTTGCAAAGTTTAACACTATTAGGATAGCTCTAGCCCTGGCAGCTGTACACAGTCTAGATCTACACCAAATGGACGTCAAAACAGCCTTTCCAAGTGGGGATTTGCAAGAAATAAATATATAGAGCAACCAGAAGGTTTCACCAATCCAAAAGGCCCCCATAAGGCGCGCAAGCTTAGAAAACTGTTGTATGGGCTTAAGCAGGCACCCAGAGCATGGTGTAACAAGATTGACACATATCTAGAGGAAATTGGGTTCTCTTGTAGCACTGCAGATCACAGTAAATATGTGAAACAGCTCAAAAAGGGTGTGATCATCCAAGCTCTTTATGTGGACAATCTAATTATAGCTACAAGTGACCAAGAGGCACTTAAACAGACGAAATCAGATCTCTTCAGCAAATTTGAGATGAAAGATCTTGGAAAATTGAGCTATTTTCTTGGAATCAAGGTCAAATTTGACATACCTACGCAGAGAATTGTGCTGAATCAGTCTAAGTACATCAGGGACATTCTCAGATGCTTCAAAATGGAAAATTGCAAACCTGCAGCAACCCCTATGGACAATAACCTGAAACTAAGCAATTCTCAGCCAGTTATAGATGAAAACGGCTCAAATATGGACCAGAACTTTCCCTATCAATTAATGGTTGGTAGCCTAATGTGCTTGATGGTGTCTACACGTCCAGATATTGCAGTGGCAGTTGGAATAGTCAGTCAATTCATGCAGAATTATGGATCAGATCAAATTGCAGCAGTTAAGCGAATTTTCAGATATCTACAAGGTACCATAAATATGGTACTGGAATACTCTGGAGCAGCTAATAGGCAAAAATTTGATGGTTATAGTGATTCAGATTGGGGTAGGGATCTGATTGACAGACGCTCTACCACAGGCTATGTATTTCTTTATGCTTGTGCAGCTATTACCTGGAATTGCAAGAAACAACCAACTGTGGCACTATTTACAACTGAAGCCAAATATATGGCTGCCTGTCAAGCAACTAAGGAGGCTATATGGCTACAAAAATTATTCAAAGACTTGGGTTTTAAATCAGGTGAACCAACATGTATTTACAAGGATAATCAAAGTTGTATTTCATTAGCTAGAAATCCTACTAATCATGCCAGAACTAAGCACATTGATATACAGCATCACTTTGTGAGGGAAGCTGTAGAAAATAACTTAGTGGAGCTAATTTACTGCCCAACTGACAAATGGTGGCAGACATATTGACAAAACTACTAGCTAGGCCACAGTTTGAGATCCTTAGAGAGAAATTGGGATTAAGAAATCATTTAGTTGAGGGGGAGTTTTGAAATATTGGAATATCTGGTTTCATTTAGCAGCTAAAAACTTACTTAACAATTCTAGACTAGTTGTAGTCACTGTAGGACTCATTTACTGCCTTAACTTTGCCACTTTCTCCAGATATATGATCTTATGATTATTCCCCTGTAGTCAGGATCAAATTAGCACTATTACCAAACATTATGTACTAACCCTAAAATTGTTACAGAATGCTCCTGAATATTGAGAAACCCTCCCTACTTAGTGTAACAGCTGTATTACTTCTACAAAGGTATAAATACTGAGCTTCTTTATGAATAAACAACAGTTCAACTATTATCACTATTTCTTGATAAGCTCCTTATATCCAAATCACTTCTTAAATTGCAACACAGGATCTGTACTTATTCAAGTAGCCTTCTGGAGCCATTTCTGCCAGGAGTACATTGGAATCATTGGGAGTCATATGTTGACATTGTAGGAATACTTATCCAAAAGCATATTACCAAATCCAACTGACACAATTACGGCTTTTATGCAAGAAGTTTGTTACATGATTTGAGAGAATATACTACAAGCATAGAGCTGAATGCATAGAGAGCTCCACTATTACATCTGTGCTATATTCTATCTTGCTTAGTGTGTGGAGGTTATTGGGTAATGCTTCACCCTTTGGGAGTGTTGTATGGAGCAGATGAGTGGGAAGATAGTAAGACTAGTCAAGTTGCAGGTACTCCCATGTCCAAATCTCATCAAGAATATTAATGTCAAGACCATCACAGATATGATGAGTTGGCATGTAGAGGGCAGCCAGAAAGAGTTTGGAAATAATGAGGACATATATGTGTGTGGCAACACCTACACCCTTGACATTAAGAAGCTAAGTAGCCCCAATGTGTGGGTGATGAATGGTAATATATAGTTAGGGTGGGCACAACAAGCCACTAATTTTTATTATGACAGCTTTAATAAAGTATTCCAGGTTTCTCTTGCTCACAGGCTAGTTTCTACATCATTCTGTATGGAATATATCAAAAAAAACAAGGGCCAGAGCATTCCCATCAAGATGACTAGAATCCAGCAGGAAGAAGGAATATACTGGCTGGATACTATGAAATGCTTTGTGGATATTCATAATGTGTTCATGGCTAAATATATAGGTACACTGTGGTTGTTGCTTGTATGTGTTATGATCTGCCGCTTGAATGTTTAAGTTAGATCAGTTTTTAGTTAAATCAATTAGTGTATGTTTAGGTTATCAGTATATTAGTATTATCGGTGAAATCATTAGTCAGCAAATGAATCAGCAGACCCTTATCAGACAGAAATAGATATATTAAGTGGGATCTTTATTGGGTGATGATGATGCAATTAAATGAGTCATCAGCCACAACCTACTTTAGGAAATACAATTAGTCAGCAATTGATCTGGCAAAATGTATATAAGGAGCTGCTGGAACCTCAATAAAGATCAGTTCAAGTTTTAGTGAATACAATACTACCTAAACTCCCTATTCCTCTACAACTCTTATACCAAGACTTGTAACATTGGTAGCATCAATACCCAGAAACCTCCCACCTGAAGAAAGAAGAAGCCTCCCTTGAGATGTTGTAAAATCAAGAATGGAAGAATGCTATGCAGCAAATCCTGGCCCAGCAGCAACAGTTACTCCAGATCCTGAGCCAGCAGCAGCAAGAAGTGACTACCATGGCTCAAAGCCAGCAAAACCCTGTGAAGAGCAACTTTAGTGTGAAGGTCAACCAGTACCATGGCTGAGTCAATGAAAACCTGGGAACTTGGCTATTTCAGATTGAAGAAGCTTTTAAGGCTAAAGGAATTGCGCCAGAAAGCAAGTTGCATTATGCAGCTTCTGACCTGGCAGATGCGGCTTTACAGTGGTACCACAACAAGATCAGGTCAGCCACTATGATAGCATTCTCTTCAATCTCTACCTGAGAGGAGTTTGTGTCGGAAATTTGGGATGCCTTTGAACCTCCACACCAGCAGATACTACTAAGAAGGAAGTTAAAGACACTCAGACAGAAAGGAATGGTTCAAGAATATGTCTATGAGTACAGATGTCTACTTGGACAAATTGAAAGAATGAACCCCCTGTATCAAGTTGAATAATATATTGATGGGTTGACAGAAAGAACTTGCAAGGAAGTGAATTATCAATGACCTCAGACTATTGAAGAAGCCATCAAGATTGCCATTGACTATGACTCAGCTATGTTTGGAGTTGGGAAGCCCACAATGACTAATCAGAGAGGCTACAATCACTATGAAAGAAGACTATCAGAAGCAGTGCCAATGGAAATAGACGCTATGCAGAAGAATTGCACCTCAGAAGAATGTAAAAAGAAAGGACTTTGCTTCAATTGCCACCAACAAGGACATATTGCAAAGTACTGTCCCCAGAGAAGAAATGGACACCGGCCAACAAGAACCTTCAGCCATATTGAGTCCCATGAACACAGTAATGTGGAGGATGAGCTCAAAGAAGACTCAGAACTCACCTTCCATATGATAGAAGAGTACTTGACCCAAATGACCTCAAACTCAGGGAAGTTATTGTTCTTAATTGGAGTAATCAATGGAGTATCTGCCAAAATCATGATTGACTCAGGAGCATCACATGAATACATGTCAGAACAATTTGCCTTGAAAGCTGGAATCAACTTGGAACCTACCAAATCAACTTCAGTCTCCACAGCTGATGGGAACTCTCACATAATCAACTGTATTAGCCAGCCAGTACAAATGAAGATCAATGACTATGAAGAAGACCTACAGGCTTATATATCTGGGAACTGCAAGTTTGACCTTGCACTTGGAAAAACCTGGCTATTTTGTTGTAATCCATCAATCAACTGGAAAACCCATGCTACTCAGATCCAAAAGGACAACAAGACCTATGAGCTATTACCTGCCAGGCTGGATTTCAACTTGGTCAATTCCAGTATGTGTAAGACAAATGAACTTGGCAAAACCCAGTTCTGTAGAGCACTTAGAAAAGGTACTCAGATGTTCCTCATGGCAGTATTACCGGAGGATTCCTCTGCCCCAGCACCCCAGCAGGTCCAGACTCTCTTGAAGAAATATTCAGACGTGTTTCCAGATGCGCTTGTAAGCCTACCACCAGTCAGAGATGTGGATCATGCCATTGACACAGGAGATAGCTCTCCAGTGAGTAAGACACCTTACAGAATGAGTCCATTGGAATCGGAGAAAATGAAGAGACAAATGATCAGCTATTGGAGCAAGGATATATCAGACCCAGCAAGTCACCTTGGGAGCACCA